>JAFVLL020041102.1:0-11198 GCA_021397915.2 Tor tambroides
GAGAGACTGTTTATGATTTTATTAGATTATAAATAAATGAGTGGGTGGATTTTTACCATTATAGGCTCGATGTTTTCACACACTGCAGCCACACAGCCAAACACCTTATAAAAGTGATATTTGCGTAATAGGTCCCCTTTAAGGCAATAATGCATCCACCCTGCCAGACCTATAAGTAATCTTACATTTCATACTGTTGACGTTGACAAACATGATGCAGGGTAAAAATTCACTGCATAAAAAAGCAGTTATATGCCCTTGGGGTACGAGTTTTTGATCAGATAATATCTCATATATCAGATAATAATCTCATATTTATATCAGATAAGAGATATCACACTAGCAGCGAGAGCAGTATCACACGAGTGTTGTTTTTGTCCCGAATAGCACAAGTGCAAATGTGATTTTAAACAACAGTTCAGAAGTTAATTTTGTGTTATATTTTAGACAGGCTACAGTATTGTCTGTTTTTGCCCAATTTTACCAACAAAAATATTACCTCTAAAGCCACAGCAGAACTGTTGTCTCCGAGCTACACAGCAGCGATTCATTTCTGAATGAATCCGCATTTTGAACGAATCATGTGCACCAATAATTTAATAGCCTACTCATAAAGTGAGCCATTTACTTCATTCCTGAATGAATCCGCAGTTTGAACGAATCAAATGAATGAATGACTCAATGACTTACTCATAAAGACATTAACTGCCACATGCTGGCAATTTTAGTTTCTTAGAGTATCATTTTATTAAAAAATACATAAATAAATAAAAACTAGTGCTGTCAAACAATTAATCACATTCAAAATAAAAGTTTTTGTTTACAAAATATATGTATGTGTACCATGTATATTTATTATGTATATATAAATACACACACATACAGTATATATTTTGAAAATATTTTCATCTATATACATTTATATATTTATATTCTTATATTCTATATTATATATAAATATATTTAATATATAAACAACATATTTTTCTTAAATATATACATGCATGTGTTTGTATTTATATATACATAATAAATATACACAGTATACACACATATATTATGTAAACAAAAACTTTTATTTTGGATGCGATTAATCACGATTAATCGTTTTACAGCATATAATAATAAAAACATAATAATAATAAACTAATAATTATTAAAATATAAATAAAGTAATAGTTCACCCAAAACATTTTCTTCTTTTATGTTCCATAGTTTATGTGAGTCACTGTAAAGAATTTTTTCTTTTAGTTATTGTAAATACAACAAATATTATTGGAGTACAATTCACAAAAAATACCATTTCTAAAATTTGCTAGTAATTTATAAATAAAAAATTGCACCAATTTTATTTTAGGTGTATATTTACACACACACACACACACACACACATGCAAACACATATATTTTGTTATATATAAGAAATATTTAAGTCAAGAGGTTACTAATATAGAATATTTATAGAATATTACATATTCTATAATATTATATATATATATATATATATATATATACTGTATATATAAATATTTAATATAATTAAGATATAAAAATATCATTAAATATTTGCTTGCTTAAAAAAATATTCAGACACACACACACACACACACACACACACACACACAAAAGCATAATATCATGTACATACATGACATGTTCACATTTCCGCCTGCTTTTATAAGGCGCTATACAAAATGTATTTGTTTACTGGTGCACAAATGCATGTGTACAGATATAACAATAACCTATTTTCAGCTTACAAACAGCAGGCTGCCTTTTCATGATAAGTCTGGTACATCGGTTGTCTTGCTCTTTGCTCTGTCTAAGAAAAGGCTTGTGACCATTAATTACAGTACATCCATTAAGAGACCAAACATGAAAACACATCTTCAGATCACTCATAAAAGATAAACACACACAAAAGCAGGCAAATGAAGAAACAAAACAAAGACATCGGTTACAGGTGGCCAGATAGATGGACAGACGGATGGACAAACAAACATAAATAGCTGAATAGTCAGTTACATCTTCACTCCAGTGGCTTCCAATGCAGCAAAGCTTTTTCCTCCATTTAAAACAGGAAGAGGAGAAACGCAGACCCATTTGTACAGGCAGATAAATCAATCACAGACATCTGCAAAGCACAGAGGGATTATTGATGTCTGATTTTTAAATGTCAAATGCTTAGTCATGAATCTGTCATTGAACACCACTGATATCACTCCATTAGACAGAGAGAGCTCTCGCACACACTCCTGTCTATCGCTCACGTTCACTCGCTCTTAGCAGTGTCGGAAGACATGCTTAGCAGAGCAGAGCACTCTAAAGACAAAATCCAGGCAGATGTTATCTAGCTCCTCAAGACATTCAGTTACAAGCAGGGATTTTAAGGCAATAAGCTTTAAATACAAGGCTGACCATTAGGGGAGTTTAATGATTCCAATTCCAGTTTCCAATTCTGATTCCTCTAATGATTCGGTTTCTTAACAGCTTCATTAATGATTATTTTAGGACTTTGGAAGAAGAAATATTTAGAAACCGAAATGAAAAACTAGTTTTAAAAAGTTTGGGAATCACTGGTTAAATTGCTCATGCTGTATGTTTTTGATTCACAAAAAAAAAAAAAACGGCTCATAAGAGTCATTCATTCAGAATCGGACTACACTAGTTGTCCTGTATGTTTTTGATTCACTGAGAAGAATTGGCTTATGAGATTATTTCATTTGGGACTCTGACTATTCTAGTCTTGCTGTATGTTTCTGATTCATTTAAAAGAACCACCTAATGAGAGGAATCAGACTAGTTTTGCTGTATGTTTTTGATTCACTAAAATGAACCACTTCATGAGAGTCGTTCATTCAGGAATCAGACTATACTAGATTCACTGCAAGTTTTTGATTCACTAAAATGAACCACTTCATAAGAGTTGTTCATTCAGGAATCAGACTATACTAATTTCACTGCAAGTTTTTGATTCACTAAAATGAACCACTTCATAAGAGTCGTTCATTCAGGAATCAGACTATACTAGATTCACTGCAAGTTTTTGATTCACTAAAATGAACCACTTCATAAGAGTCGTTCATTCAGGAATCAGACTATACTAGATTCACTGCAAGTTTTTGATTCACTAAAATGAACCACTTCATAAGAGTCGTTCATTCAGGAATCAGACTATACTAATTTCACTGCAAGTTTTTGATTCACTAAAATGAACCACTTCATAAGAGTCATTCATTCAGGAATCAGACTATACTAGATTCACTGCAAGTTTTTGATTCACTAAAATGAACCACTTCATAAGAGTCATTCATTCAAGAATCAGATTATACTAGATTCACTGCAAGTTTCTGATTCACTAAAAAGAAATTAGATAATAAGCGTCATTGATTCAGAAATCGTACTAATCTCGTTGTACTGTATGTTTTTGATTCACTAAAATGAATCACCTCACAAGAGTCAATCATTCAAGAATCAGACTAGTTTCGCTGCATGTGTTTGATTCAAAAAGCACTAGCTAACAAGATTCATTGGACTATATTTGTTACTCATTTAAGACTCATTTATTCAGGAATCGGAGCAAATTAGTCTTGCTGTTTGTTTTTGATTCACTAAAATGAATCACCTCACAAGAGTCAATCATTCAGGAATCAGACTACACTAGCTGTCCTGTATGCTTCTGATTCACTACAAAGACTCAACTAATAAAAGTCATTTGTTTGTGAATCCTACAGGAGTAATGGAGCCGGTCTCACTCCAGACTCCCTCTCATCTCGTCACAGGAAGTCCATTAAACAGCAGCGCATCGGTGACTTCGGCACACCAGCTGCTCTGTTCCCAACAATGAAGCACCTGACCCCTGCTCCACCACTTTCTCATGGGTGGGTGGTCAAAGCCAACGACCCCTGCGTATCTCCTGCAGTAGAGGTCAAAGGTCGTGTCCAGACCAATAAACAGCCAGGGAACCAAATATCTTCACACCTGATGGACGACTCAATCTGTGAAAAAAAACACCACTGAATTTACAGTACAGTGCTCTTTCACTAGACACATAGATTTGGATGTAAATGGAGATGCTTTATAATCCATCATTCCCTGCCGGCGTCCCGTTTGTTATTGTCTGAATGGGCCCCGATGCTCCAGAGGTCATGAACTCAAATAATGCGGCCTATTCTCCAGACGCGAAGCCATTCAACCGCAATCACACAAGAAGTGACTACAGGGAGAGACAGAGAGGACAATATAAGCTGACAGTCGCATATCTGAACCGCAGCCATTAGCACATAAACCCAAGAGGGGAAAAAAGACATGAAACGTGATTATTTTGTTTATTAATGTATGTGAGGGAAAGTGTAGCAGTTTGACTGGAAATTATAAACGCATTAGTATGAAAGAACAGCATTAAATGAGATTTTTGCAATAACAACATCAATAGTAAAAGCATCACCAGAAAACAATCACACTTTTTTTCCAAACATGTTTCTCAAGCTCTCTTCCCATCTGCTATTGGCCGGTGAAGCAGACAGCGCTGATCCAAACTCACACCAACGCTGCTTCGTCTGATAGAGGAGGAGGCTCAAACTATGGCCCGGTTTACACCTGGCTTATACTGTTACTAACACTGAAAGTGCCCCTAAAATATGAAAACATAATAATAATAATAATAATAAGACTCCTGTAAAACCTATTAGAATTTCATTAGGGAAATAAAATCCAAATACCTACTGTCAAAAGAGAAAACAAAAAACACTACAGCAATACAGTTCATTTAAAACTCTAATCAGTATTTCATAACATAAAACAAATTCTATAATCATTTATAAAAATAAGTTTAATTTATAGAAGAATTAAATAAATATTTATATATTAAATATTAAAATAAATATTAACAAATAATTTACAATAGTACAATTAATGTTTATATTAATTTTTTCCTCATAATAATTTAACTCCAAATAATTGTGTGTATATTCATTATTTTACAAATTGTAATATAATTCATTTTTTTCATAATAAAAAAGCAGCTTAATAGAAACAAACATATATGACATTTTATTCATTATAAACACTTTATTAATTATAAAATATTAATAACGAAATACATCATAAAAATATCCATAATAAAATATGCATTTATATTGTGTATCATTAACTTTAATAATAAAAATATTAATGATAATAATAATAACAAACATTGTATTCATTATAAAACAATTTAATATAATACAAATTCAATTCAATTTAAAATATACAAAAATATATTCTTATTTGTATTACACAAATAAGAATATATTTTTGTATATTTTGAATTTATAGTATTGTGCTATATTATTATTATTTATATTATTTATATAACAGTCATTTGCAGTGAAATTATAAGAATCAACTCTTCAACAAACTGAACTAATCTGAGCATCTGAACTATATAATATAATATAATATAATATAATATAATAGGCCTGTGTTCTGATGCAGATTGATGGAAGATTTTCTAAACTTTTTCTCCTGCACACTGCACTGCTTGGACATCTCAAGATATTCTGTCCTCAGATTTGAGTACCCACAAAGCCCTGCGTTCGGCAGACTCATTCCTCACTCAGTCCCATCATCAGACCTCACGCCGGGCTTTGAAGACGGTGTGTGTTTACCTGAAGCTCCTGGAAGGAGCGATAAGGTGAATTTACTGTAACTCATTCAAAGCGCTGAAGTCTTTGGGTTTGATGAAACTGATGCCTGCGGCTCTCACTGTATGGGGACACACACTTTGTTGTAGTGGTTTATATGTGGGATTTCACGGCACATGTCACCGGTGTTAACTGAAATGACAACAAAGCCTGGGTTTGTATGAAACAGCAGAGAACAGACGGGCAGAGAGTTAGGGACTGGAAGAGGTGTGTAAAATACCCCAGTCCATTAGATGAAGTGTAGAGATAGAAAACTGATAAAACCATGATGATCTATTCACACAGAAAACTATTTTCCTGCTTCATAAAACCACATACATCCAGATCATACATGGATTTTTTTTTTTTTTAAATTTTCAAAAATTAATAATTTAGAAATTATTTAATATGACAAATAATACGAATATTAAAATATACAATTATAATATTTATCATAAAATAAATATTAATAATAGTTTTTATTAATGAAAATGTATAATATTGTTAAAATAGTTAAAATAATAATAATATTAATATTAATAATAATAATAATAATTAAATGATAAAAAATATTATTATTAAAATACTGTATTAAAATAATATAATGAATAATAATATTAACATATATATTATGTATCTTATAATAAATAATAATATTAATATAATAATATAATAATAATAATACAAACTTTATTCATTGTAAAATAATTTGACTAAAATAATAAAATATGAATATTACAAATATGCATATAATGTATATAAAATAATAGTAGTAATAATAAAAATAATATTTTTATTAACTTTAATATTTATAAATTGAATATATTAGAATATTACAAAAATAATAATATTAAAAAATACATTCATATTATGTACCATTAAATAATAATAATATTAATAATAATTAGGAAATTAACATTTTATTTACTTTATTTTTGTTTGCACATTTTATTTACTTTATTGCTTATAAACTGAATATTTTATAATATTACTAAAATAATTAAAATTAGAATATTAAAAAAATACATTACTATTATGTATCATTAAATAATAATAATAATAATAATAATAAGGATAATAACACATTTTATTTAGGCTACTTTATTACTTGTAAACTTATATAATTACTTATATTATAATATTAATAAAATAATCAAAATAAGAATACATACATTTACGTTATGTATAATAATATAAAAGAAATATAAAAAAAATATATATATACACTTTTTTTTAAAAAAAAGTGTCAGAATGATCTTCTTAAAAGCACAGCAGCGAAAACATCCAGTTTAATACCAAGTGTCGGCAAGAGGATGGAAAAAGGTCATGTAAAACTATTACGACTCTTTTTGGTACAACAGTACAGTAAAATCCTTTGAAATAAGAGTACGGTGTACTACGAACCATACTGTAACTTTCAAAACTAAAACATCCAATCCAAAAAGACATTAATTGAAGTTAAAATATGTTATTGACGGCTGTTACTGAAGAATGGATCTCAACAGCAAACCTGCAACCCATCATTTCACCTGTGTTTACAGTCACAGCAGAAAGAGTGGAAGATAGTCAAGAGAAAGGACATTATATTTCGATAGGAGAAAAAAAGGCGACTATGAGGCCTCTCAGGGAAATGCGAGTGCTGCAGAAGCAGCTCTGCGCTCACAGTGTCATTAGGAACAGGCCAGCAGGGCCATCGCTCTCCCTCACAACCCAATTAAAGCTCTCTGTGTGTTTCTCACTCCCAGAGGCCTGTTTGGCAGATGGTACGAGCCATCAGCGGGCACAGCTGCAGCCCAGACCCTAACAAGCCTGGCGTTAGAGCGGGTATTATCCAGCTCATTCTGGCCCGTCAGCCGCCAGTAGCCTCCAGCTCACATGTGTAAGGAAGGTGCACACTTTCATATCTGTTTGTATGGACACATTTCTAGAAAAGGTGCCAGAGTGGGGCAGCAGATTGGGGTTTGGCAACCCCTTCCTCCATCCCTCAGATCACACGTGCCCCGCTGTCCATCCGCATCCAGACCACACTCACAGACAGGCCACACCTCAGTGTTTGGGCTCAGAAAGACTCAGTAATAAATAAAGTGAGCCACGAGTCATGAGTCACATGTGTTAATTAAGCAATATGTCACTTGAGGCTGTGTGTTACAGTGTGTTACACAGCCCTCTGGAATACTTGATTCTGATTGGACAGTCATGGAATTCTACTGTCACATACTTTTGTACAATGACATTCAATTATGAAATCGAATGAATGAATATTATTTTTGACACTGACGTTAAATTCTAAAATCGACTGCTCACTGATGCTCCAGAAGGAAAACCCACGCATTAAGAGCCGGGGCGTGAAAACATTTTGAATTTGAAGATCAAGGTAAATTTAACTTAATTTGTCTTCTGGAAAACATGTAACTATCTTCTGTAGCTTCTGAAGGGCAGTACTAAATGAAAAAGTATGATATTTAGGCAAAACAAGAAAAATGTACTCATCTTCATTCTGTTCAAAAGTTTTCACCCCCCGGCTCTTAATGCATGGGTTTTCCTTCTGGAGCATCGGTGAGCGTTTTATCCTTCTGTAATAGTTGCATATGAGTCCCTCAGTTGTCCTCAGTGTGACAAGATGGATCTCAAAATCATACAGTCATTGTTGGAAAGGGTTCAAATACACAAAAATGCTGGAAAACCAAAGAATTTGTGGGACCTGAAGGATTTTTCTGAAGAACAGCAGGCAGTTTAACTGTTCAGGACAAACAAGGGACTCATGAACAACTATCACTAAACAAAAAACAGCTGTGGATCATTCAGTTAACAACACAGTATTAAGAATCAAGGGGATGTAAACTTTTGAACAGGGTCATTTTTATAAATTCAAATATTATTGTCTCTTGTGGACTATATGTAAACATCTTTTATGTGAAATATCTCATTCAGGTCAGTACTAAATAAACAATAACATGCATTTTGTATGATCCCTCTTATTTTGGTAAAATGATAAACATTTTGCAGATTCTGCAAGGTGCATGTAAACTTTTGACTTCAGCTGTATTTCAAATATGGTGCATCTAATCAGATTTAGGGACACAACCTTCCCAATGAAAGTCTGAATGTGATTTGATAGTAAATGGGAATCTGTTCTCAGGATGGGCTTCAGGAACTGCTATGGAGAGGGGCTTTAGCAACAATATCCATCGCCCATCGTTCCCTCCAGCCATCTGTGCCTGCATCTGAGCCCGGCTGACAGGCTTCACACTTACCGAGTGTGAAATTAGCATGTGTGTGTGTGTGTGTGTGTGTGTGTGTGTGACGAGCACTGGGGGCGGTGACTGTGTGAGTGTGTGTTGGGTCTCTGTGGAAGGCACAGGTGTTCAGGTCGACTCTCAGTGGCCCGGGAAGCACAAAGCCTGCGTTCGATGGGAATCCGATCTGTGACGGTCCACCCCTGAATTATGTTAATTAACCTTCGGCCCGGAACATCATTCTCCGGTATCAGGGTGAGCTGTTCACGTCAACAAATGTCAGTAATTGACTATTGAACTTCACTCAGCGGTTTGTGCAACCCGACCCCTTAACTGTGACCTCTGGTTTTTGACATCTGCCTTCAATGGGGAATTAATCACGGGTTATATTTGGAATGAAATACTAGAGTAATGCTTAGTGAATACTGTGGCATGTACACTGTATACTGCCTTGTTTTCAATAAAAGTATGTAAATATAATGTTACATTTTGTCTAGTTTTCAAAGATGCTTAATTTTTGTTTATTTTTTTATCTCTGCAGTGAATGGGTGCCGTCAGAATGAGAGTCCAAACAGCTGATAAAAATATCACGATAATCCACGAGTAATCCACACCACTCCAGTCCATCAATTAATATCTTCAATATCTTTAATATCAAAAACTATTTTTTTTTCAGTGTTAGCTTTGGTAATTTTAAACTTATTTTACTTCAGTTAGCTGCCACAGCAACAGTACTAAAAGTAAAAAAGGCTTACTAAAAAAAGACTAAAGAGTAAAAAATACTAAAAATTAAATTAAAATGAAAACTGAAATATAAAAATAAAATCTGTATAAATATCTAAATAACACTGGTCGTCGTGTACCATTTTTATAACTATTATAGAACTAAATTATACTGTCCTAAACTAAAGCAACTGAACAATAAAAAAAAAAATTGCATATCAAGCTCATATCTATAAATAATCATTCAACTCCAGATATAGTATGCTATTTTTATTCATTTGCCTTCATAGCATCGTCATCTCCCCGAGTGGAGATTGATAACGCGTCACTTTAATCTCATTTCACTCCCATTTTAAGGGCATGTTATGAGCAACACTATGATTTTTTCCTGACTACAGATTTTGCCTATTTTATATCTCCTTTTTCCCATTTCAAGTGATTGGCTTACAAAAAACACTGACTCGAACAATCTTCTTAAATGCCTAATTTATTACTGAATATTTTGTAAACCACTTGATTTAAGTACAGAGAGAAATGGACTATCCCTTCAAAAATACTGATGACTTTTAAAATAAATTGGACTTGGACTTGATCTATCCAAGAAAATGAAATATGATGAAACAGTATTTCAGGTTTTTGTCTGCGACCGTGTCTAAAATACTTACAGATAAATCCACCAGGTGGCAACACTCACAGTTGGGTCGTAGTTGTTTTTTTAAAAGGAAATTTAAAAAGGCGGCAGAAATTACAAATAAAAACAACAGAAGATAAAGCTGGAATAAAAACATCATGGAGCTCAGAAACTCAAGTTCAAAAGAGTATAAACAGAACTTTGGCTCTTCTCGCATTCTTTTAACATTACTGGTAAAATGTACTAATGTCAACAAAACAGTAGCCTGGTTTCCATTACAGATCTGGGCAAAACGTTTGTGGTATTTTATAAATGTTGATTAAAAAACGATGACGGTGTTTCCATTAACCGATGTTATGCATCTAAGCGTAATTTTTTCCTCTCGCAATAAGTCATGGGTTGTTTGTTTACATGGGATAACATGGTTTGGTATGTTTACGTATATCACAGCCAACCCACTAGCCATTATTTTTAATCGAAGGAGATGCAGGCGTGTACCTTTTGTGAAGCAGCGCGGAGAGCATTAATGGCAAGCAAAGCCCCTTACACTTGAGTGTTGCCACGTCAACTTTTACATGTGAAAGGTGACATGTAAATGCGAAAAACTGTTTCCATTGCAGTTTTGTGAAATATTCCCTTTTTTCAGATTGCTTGAAAAACCACCTCATGCGAGTGTAAAAACCTTGTGTTTAGCATAAAAATACTAAACATTAAGATGCAGTCAAATTTACCTCTGTACAGTGAAATTAGGCAGGCGATTCCAGTAATTTCAATAGGAATCTGTGCAATCAGTATGTGGTTTTGCATTGTCCTGCTGAAATAGACGTCGTCTGGAGGGGAGCATATGTTGCTTTATATACCTTTCAGCATTCATAGTGCCTTCTAAAACATGCAAGCTGCCCATACCGTATGCACTTATGCACCCCCATACCATCAGAGATGCTG
>JAFVLL020041103.1:0-42380 GCA_021397915.2 Tor tambroides
TGCTATTTTGAACTTTGTTCAGCAAAGATTCTTGTGAAATAATAAAATCTAAATCAATTTTCCAAAAAAAAATGAAACGGCAGAACTTTTTAACAAGACAATAGGATCACGTGACACTGAAGACTGGCGTAATGATGCTGAAAATTCAGCTTTGATCACAAATAAATTGCATTTTACAATATATTACAATAACTGTATATTGATCAATTTAATGTTTACTTTCAGATGAACGACTGCATTCACGGCACTGACATACCCACGGACTGTGCTTCTTTACGACAAGCCCTCCATCAGAAAGGCATAAACCTCCGCTATTTAGGTCACCTGATCTTGTCCATCAACCAATCAGATCTCAAACATCAACTGAGACACATCACGGTAAATGCTTTTAAAATCCATTATATTGGGGGAGATTTGACGTTTAAGCGTCTTAATCATAACTTACCGTCTCTCTCAGAGGTTGGTGTTTGCAGAGATTGTAGTGCGATGTGCGCAGCGGTTCTTCAGTGGCTACATTCAGGTATTTCTTTTCACTGAGTCGATCTGTTAAGATGTTGTTTTTAGTTAAAGGATGTTCATTCAAAAAATATAAAATTGTCTTTTGTGTTGCTCAGGGAGTGGAAAACTCTAACCTGTCTGCAGCAGTGAGTCATTTCCTCTGCTGCTTATTGGTTCCTCACTTCAGTTCTGCGTCAAATGGGGAGGAGTCTAAGAAGCGCTCCAGGAGGCGTGGCCGTGGAGGGGGCGGGGCTGCAGACAGCTCCGCATGGACTGCACTCAGTGGGAATGAACTGTGGAGTCTGATCTGTCAAGATGCTCAAGAAACATACAGACTTAAAGAAGGACTAGGGTGAGCAAAGATCATCCACTCCAAAGGATTTAACCCTTACATGTGTCTCGTACGCCCTGTAGTTCTGTCCTCACCAAGAATATTTTTTTTTTTTTTTTTTTTTAAAACAGGTCAAATGTGGACCATCTAGTGGAGCAGTACGGACTCCAGAAGATCTCCTTGTTGAGAGAGATGTGCTTGAAGACTGGCATTCAGGTATTGTTGAACCAAACTATGGCTAAATTTGAAAGACTACAATATTACTATTTCTGCATGTGGTGATTTTGCTTAGTGTATGCTAGGCTAGCAGGTTAAAATTGACAACTAGTTTCTAAATTATTTGTTTTATTTATTGCTAAGGTGTCGTGAAGAGAACTATTTATCAACAAAGAACAAATGTACAGACTTATTTTATTGCATACAAACTAGAAATGAAAATCACCAATTATACATGTATAAAAATTGCGTCCTTTAACAAAATATTTTGAAAAGCATGTTTGATAAGGATTCAGTAAGATTAAGGAATCAATACTTTTCTTTAAGAAAGATTTATTAAATTGATCAAAAGTGACCGTAAAGACAATTGTTACAAAATTGCCTATTTTAAATTGTTCTTTTGAATTTTCTATTCATCAAAGAATCCTGAAATTAAATGTCACACTTTGCACAAAAGCACGAGTTTTCAACATTGATAATCAGAGAGGTTTTACGCAGCAGATCAGTATATTAGAGTGATTTCTGAAGGATCATGTGACACTGAAGACTGGAGTAATGATGCTGAAAATTCAGCTTTTCATCACAGGAATAAATTTATATTTTAAAATGTAATCAACTAGAAAAGTTATTTTAAATGGCAGTAATATGCAATATTTACTGTTTTTGTTCAAATAAATTCAGCTTTGGTGCGCAAGAAGGCTCAGAAATCCCTTGATGCCAGCTATAGAGAAGTGCATTTGTGAAGATCTTGTAGGGCGTCTGTGCTGTGACCATTTTTGCCTGTGTCATAGAGAAACTTTCTCATTGGTTTGTTTGTGAATGTCCCACAGATCCGTCTCAGAGAATACATTCTTGACAACCGTAACAAAGCGCCAATCTCTCCTGATGACGTGCTCAACATCCTGCCCGTCGTCAAGCACATAACCACAACAACCTCTGACGCCACACGGATGTTCAAGGCGGCTCAGAACAGTCTTCAGAAAGGTATTCACAGCCCAGTGTGCTGTAACGGTCATGTGTGAACAGCCTCGCCTGACCCTTGTCTCTCTGTAGGGTTGCTGGAGCAGGCGTACGAGCAGCTGAAAGAAGCGACGTACCTCTTCGGTCGCGTGTGTGATGACCTTCACCCTGAAGCCTGCCATTGTCTTAGTCAGTTGGCAAAAGTGGCCTATGTACAGGGTCGTCCTGCTGAGGTGTGTTTGTGCATTATCTAGGGTGTGTCTTGCTGCCCAGTGGCTTAAAAGAAAGCTTGTTGTATAATAGGACCATTTAGGTCAAATTATGGCACAGCCAGCTCACATTCAAGTAAGCTTTAGAGTCAATCAAGGTGGTGTGCGTGTTGTTTGTTGTGTGTGTGTGTGTGGGGTGGGTTTTTTTTTTTTTTTTTTTTTTTTTTTTTTTTTTTTTTTGTGAATGTTAA
Organism: Tor tambroides; assembly: GCA_021397915.2. Classification (NCBI taxonomy): domain Eukaryota; kingdom Metazoa; phylum Chordata; class Actinopteri; order Cypriniformes; family Cyprinidae; genus Tor; species Tor tambroides. The sequence continues at coordinate 2,466 of JAFVLL020041103.1, forward strand.
AGAAAACCTTAAGGGGTTGGGAACGTTACGTTTTGAATGTTCTCATTCAAACGTTCTGAAAAGCAGTTAGTAGTAATGTTTATTAAAAAAAAAAAAAAAAAAAAGCATTGTCCTACTAAAATGTTTTAGAAAAAATTCCAAAAACCATGCATCAAATTAGTCCTTAACGTTTTAATGTTTTTAAAGACCAAATAACTTTGGACAAACATTCTAGTAACGTTACTGGGAGAATGTTTGTTGAACATTCCAGAATGATAGCTAAGGTTCTAAGAATGTACCTGTTCGTGTGTTATCCGCTCAGTGTCTCTCTCGTCTACTGTAGGCTCGTAGCGTGCAGCTGAGGGTTGTGGTCATCAGTGAAAGGGTTCTGGGTTTCGATCATCCCAACACCATTCAACAATACGTGAGTCACGCTCTCACAAAACCAAACAGACCTACTTTTTAAAATGCACAGATGATCATTATCTGATGCACTTGTTTCTTTTGTTCCAGGTGTTGTTGGCAGTGTATCTGTTGGCTGGAGGCGAAACCGCTCTGGCTCAGCGCTGCCTGTATCGTGCCAAAGTTCTTCTGCTGACGGTTCACGGAGCAGATCATCCTTACACTGCAGTCATTGATGTAAACATTGTCATGCATCAAGCTATGACTGATCCCAAATAGAAATATTGGTTTGAATGATAATGGGTTTTTTTTTTTTATTTATTTTTCTCTCCATCAGGCTTCTCTGGGATTGGTTCTTCAGGGAGAGCAGTCATTACAGTATCTACAGAGCGCACTGAAACTCAACAGCTCCTTCAGAGGAGACACAGACCTGACGACAGCTCTGATGTAAGACCAGATGCTTTAACCATAAAAAGAAAATAGAGGGAGATGTATAGTAATCATTAAATAACCTGCTCTGATACTGCAAGCACTATGGCTCCACTGCTTAGACAACTTTTAAGCATAATAGATGCACACTCGACTTCCATTTGAAAACCAATTTCAGTCAAAATAAATGGCAGGATCACATATTTAACGCCTAAGACAGTCCCATAATGCAAAAAAATTGGAAAGAATTGTAGAAAATGGTGCGTTCTTATTAGAAATGGCCTTTTAATACAATATTTTACATTATTTTTATGGTTTTAATTACAAGTTATATAAAATGCTTAACTACAACTACTAATTAATAATACAAATACAGTGTGTGTGTGTTTTTTTTTTTTTTTTTTTTTTTTTTTTTTTTTTTTTTTTTTTCTCCCCCCTCCCCATGAAATAACAAATGCACAGAGAACTTAATTCGCCACAAGTTTTGGGAAATTGTTAGAAAAGATTGCCATCTAATTGGAACTAGACTTTAGTATTTTTATATGCTTTGTAGCCCATTTATTTGTTTGTTTGTGACATTATTTTCATGGCATTTTAATTCTAAAGTCGTAATGCATCCAGAAGTTTTACTTTTTGATTTTTGTTCTAATTTTATTTCTCCTGGATTCTCATTTTGTATTTGTCACAAGTTAAAATTCTGGAACGTTATTACCCCAATTAACAAAACCCCAACCAATTATGTACAATAAAATAGAAGAAAAAAACTGTCTGCAAATGCATAATTTAAAATTTAAGCATTAAATAAAATGTATAATTAGTTGCTGCCCATTAAGGGAGTTTAAGTGTAATTCAGTTTTAGTTACCTTTAAAGGTGATTGCGTAATTAGACACCGAGGCAGCTCATTAGGGTTTGGATCAGAGCCATAGTAATCAAACTAATTTAAACGAATAATAATTTTACGTGTGTTTTAAAGTTGCTTGAGGTCATTTGATTGTTTGGCAGGCACCATCTGTTGGCTCAGAGACTGTGTGTGGCTGGAGACTACAGAGGAGGCATGAATCATGAAAAGGAAGCTCACAGCATCTTCCAGAGCAAGGTCAGATTTAGTGTTCGTGTGTTGAATTTTTGCGTTGAATAAATGATCACGTTCTAAGCATGTTCATGTGGTGCAACAGTGGGGAGAAGATCATCCTCAAACCAAATGCAGCGCTGACTTCCTGACGAACATTACCCAGCAGGCCGTGCGTGTAGAACGGTCAATTCGTCAGGGAGGCACGGAGCTTTGCGATACACCGCCTGAGGTAAGCACAGCTTGAAACTGCGGTGTAATAGAGCCGACATGTGAAGACTTGCAGGTTTTTGTTGAACATGAGCTGTGTTTCAGGGTTTGGCTCCCTCTCAGGAAACCACGCTGGAGCAGCTCGCTCTGGTCAATGGCATACTGAAGACTTCATACAGGTAAGAGACTTTCAGGATTTTACCACTGTGAAATTCAGAAACGTATCAACAGGCGCGTACACTTTTTAGAACGTTAAGAATCTCAGGAATTTCAGTTCAGTGCACAAGTTCAGGTTTGGGTTTTTTTTTTTTTTTTTTTTTTTTTTTTTTTTTTGATTCTCAAATGCAGTTTTTACTTAAAGCATAATTTAAAGACAGAACAACATACTACCATGATATATTTATTTCTGCATTACAGTAATCAATGGAAAATGTCTTCATAATCATGTGTATTTAAATCTTTGCTTGTTAGTGGGAGTTACTACTATTATTACTTGATTACATTTTGAAGAAGGTCATAAGGCAAAACAAAAAATAAATGGACAACAACAGCAAAAAACACCACCCACTGGAGAGGCGTAAAATTTAGTGAATTTGCATTCAGTTTCTGCAGAATTTTCATGTTCTGATTCTGTATATGGTGCATTTTTTAATTTATGGAAAAAGCTAAAATCACTGTTATTGTTGCTTAAGCACAAGAATGATGGAGTTCAAAGAGAAGCTGAAAGAGAGGAAAGCGGCAGAAGAGGCGGAAAAGGCTAAACCGGAGAACTCTGATTTGACCAATGAGAGCAAAGCTTCAGAGCTGCAGACCAATAATGGAGAGGGTACTGAGGAGACCACAGTGAATGGGGAACAGACAGAAAGTCAATCATCGGAAACTGACTCTTCTGAGAAGCCAGACCACTCTAAAATGAACGGCCAGACCGAGTCCCATCTGCATAATGGAGATTGTGCCAAAAAAAACACAAGTGAGGAGGAACAACAGTCAGACATCACTAACGGTGTCTCCACTGAGAGCCAATCAAAATCAAGCAATATTATGACGTCCGTAAATGAAGCACAGTCAGAATCAGCAGTGGTGAATGGAAAAGAGTGCGTTGTGAAGGAAGAGTCATGTGATTCTGAGAAGCAGGTTGAGACCGAGTGAGTGAGATGCAGTATGATGGGGTTGATCCAGTGTTTGGCACATGACTGTACAACCATCTCAATTCAGTGTCTTGTCTAATAACACAAGAGAGAAGTGTGGAGAGATGAAGCCAAAAAAATTACAGTATCTTGAAGACAAAGTTTTTAAGTCATTAAAATGTTTGATGAAATAAAGTTTAATTTCTTTGTGAAAATCAGTCATGCAACTTTCTTCATTTTGTACTTTCACTTTTTTTAAATCCTGTGCCTGAAACAGGCTTCCATACTTTGTACAACTGGTGTCAACACACAGAGTTGGAGAAAGAAACGCTTCACCTTAAGTCCCAAGAAAACAAGACCCCTATTAAAGACAGAACAATTTTTATTAGTATTATCAGAATAAAAAGTGTACAAGAAACTGGAAATAAACTAGCCAAATATAACACATAATGTAGCATTTTTAAAGCAGTAATGTTTTCAGCTCTTTCTCTTTCTGGATGATCTCGAGATCTTGGCAGTGTTGATACAGTGGCTCCGAAGGCTCAGTCCACATGCATTCTGGGAGTTTATTCAGATTTTTCCAGAGGGAACTGAATGAGTGCGGTGTCATTGAACATATCCAGGAATCACGATGAGCAGGGAAGAGACGTCTCGTCACACAAGCTTACCACCTAAAGCAACACTTAGTCAAGGCCCATGTAGGAAAAATGTAAACCTGTGAGAATCTAAAGCTCTTGTTTACAATGACACTTATGTGGTCAACTTGTGACATCAAGATATTCAACGAAGACAAATGCTATTTTTTTTTTTTTTTTTTTTTTTTTTTTAAATCATACATGGCAATGTAACTGCATAATAGGACCCCCCCCAAGGTGAGGATTTTATACGTCATATCAGGTATTTCTCTGCATTTAATTCTTTATAAATATGCATGTACTGTAAATGTGTAAAGTAAATTAGAAGTCAAGGATACATTTGAAAGGAATCTGTAGACTCTCTCCGAAGCATCCTAAGAAAAAGAAATTAAACGGTCATTATGAATAAGACTCAAAGTTGGTTAAACAATTTTGCCTTTTCAGCAGCATAAATATTAGTAAATACTGAGGCTGTAGGATGTTATAATTTTTATTAATAGATCAAATTTGCTTCATTTTTTTTCAAGGTTATATATTATGGGCTTTTTAATGCTTTTATTCAGACAGAACAGTAGAGATGAGAGGAAAGCACTGGGTGGAGAGAGGGGGGTGCGGGATTGGTAAAGGACCACTAGATGGGATTTGAACTTGGGTCACTATGTCAGTGCACTAACCACGAGGCTATCGGCACCAGTTTCCATTTTATTTCAAATCTTTTTATTAGCATTTTCAGTGACAGTTACAGAATGGTACATCATAGAAAGAAAAGTAGTAGACCACAGGAAACTGTCCCTCATTAATCTCTCCCACAAACCTTCCCTCAACCCAAATAACCCCCTAAATGATTCAAATTGAGAAAAAAATAACTAAAAATTATAAAAAAAATAAAATAAACCAGTTATTAAAGACAATAATAACAATAAATTTTAAACTCCTTCCGAAGTCAGTCTTTTAATAGTTAAAAGTTATGGATCGTTACCAGTTGGAGGTGAGCAAGGTAAACCTTTAATATAATTTAAGAAGGGATCCCAAGTCTTGTAAAAGGATTTAAGTGAACCAGAGAGTGAACATCTCAGTTTCTCAAGCCCAACACAACAGAAAATGTCCTGTATTCACCTGTCATGAGATGGAGGGGAAGTATGCTTCCACTTAAGTAGAATAGCTCGTCTTGGCCAAGATTGTAGCGAAAGCAATGACTTTACGATCTCGGGCCATCAAATCTGGCATAGGAGAAACCCCAAAGGAGTTTCCATTTTAATCTTAAAAGTTTAAGCAATTTAGCTGTGTTTTTGTCATTTTAAAAGATATCTTTATTTAATTTTTTTTTTTTTTCCCAGTTTTATTTTTAACTAATTATGTGTTGTATAATGCCAGAAGCCCACCTCTCTTGAATGCCATGAAAACTGTTGCCAATGATAATCATTTTTGGCAACGTCTGAGGCGTCCAGTTTCTCCACAGCAGGTTGTTATACAGAGCCTTCCCACAATGCATCAGGTAAAACAGGGTGGGTTGATAAACTGCTCGCTTTCCCTCCTGTTATGAAAATAATGCTTAAAAACGGACCGCAGAACAAATGTCTTTTTAAGTCAGTAGATCTGTGCACCTCATTTTCAGTCAACACGGTGAAGCCCAGCTCTTTGAGGGCATCACACTCTGACTCAGAAAACACAGGGTCATACACAGAACAGTTGCCCACTGGAATCTGACGGGGAAAGAATATTCGTATATTGAATTGACAAATCATTTCATATAAATCTTTAATGAAATGCTCATACCTGCAGTGTCTCTAGAAGCAGTAACAACATTGCAAGCTGGTACCGGGCAGATACACAAGAAGCAAAGTGACCCAAACCGTAACACACATTGCTGAAGAGAAACATCTCCATTCTGCTCTGAGGAACCAGAAGCACTGGAAAAAAGATGCTCTGAGAGGAGATCTGAGGGTGGAGATGGGAATGTGCTCATTACAAATTGTATTTTCACGTTTATAGACTGTACAGCTGTAATTCAACTTAACCTTTCCATTCTATCCAGAGGTTTTCTCCTCTCAGTTCATTCCTGTGAAGGTAAAGAACATTCTTAATGAACTTAATTCATGTATTTTATATTTACTTAAGACTCCAGGATATTTAAAAGAATAGCATGGTGTTATAATGCATCATGTCTGCTTGGATTTGACCCAGACACTCGTGTAACGTGTGATAGTAGCATTCAGATGAACTCTCACATGGCGTTTATTATCTTCTGCTTGACCGGTTTACAGTCAGACACCTGGTGTGAGTCTAGTTTGGGGTTTGAAGCTTGTTTTCCTCTTCTAGCAGCTCCTTTACGGCGCCCTGCTACCTGCCAGTCATCATTACAAGCCATTATAGCAAAATCCTCTTTCCAAAGAATAAGACAATTTACAGTCGGACTGCTCGAAATACATGGTCAAACTAAGTGAGGGTCGATCGACTTCCATATGAACACATTTTGTATTTTTGGAGGTGTAAATGTCTCTATGATAAACTTCTACAAGCTGAGATTTTCATATTTACATCTACAAACACCATACGAGTGTTTCTGTGTTACACCTTAATCGTTCCGGTCGCCCGCTGCTCTCAATATGTTCAGTTCCTATGCTTTGTGTTTTTGCACAACTCACTAAGACAAAATAATAAATAACTTTTTATTTTTTAATTTATTTATTTATCGACAGGTGCGTATATGTATATGTACTAATTTTGACATTAATATTCTTCTGAAATTAAATTTTGCAAATGCTTATTAATGGACCTTAGCGTACTATCTGTATGTATCGGTGAATATTTCTGCACACTTCCACTACTTTCAGTTCTATACAGTATTTATTGTATAATTTATTTTAACTTGTGGAAAGGTTAGTATTTATTCCCTGTTGAACGGTGTCAGGAATACGTTGTGGGGGAAGTCGTGGCCTAATGGTTAGAGAGTTGGGCTTTCGATTCTCGCACCGGCAGGAATTGAAGGTGGGGATTGTGAATGAACAGCACTCTCACCACCTTCGATACCATGACTGAGGTGCCCTTGAGCAAGGCACCGAAACCCCAATTGCTCCCCGGGCGCTGGAACAATGGCTGCCCACTGCTCCGGGTGTGTGTTCACGGTGTGTGTGTGTGTGTGTGCATTTGTTCACTATTCACTGCTGTGTGTGTGCACTTGGATGGGTTAAACGCAGAGCACCAATTTCGAGTATGGGTCACCATACTTGACAATACGTCACGACTTTCACTTTTCACTTTCACGTTAAATGTCATGCACCGTGATTTCTATTCTATTCTATTCTATTCTATTCTTGTAAACCCAATAAAAACCTAAATAAACTTTGACAAACACTAGTGGCGCGCGCTTATTCTGTTAGTCGGACACTAGATGGCGCGCGCTCGCTTCTTTCCCGCTCTTTAGCGCTGAGGTAAAAAAAAAAAAAAAAAAAAAAGCTGTTTCATAGTTTTTATTCTCTAAATTCACTTTTCTCAAACGTCCCCTTTTAGAATTTTTGGCAAATAAAATGAAGTGTGTCATTGAAGGCAATGGCATTAAAGGTAGGACACAGTTTTACTCAATGTTATCTAAATAAATCTTTTCTGATCGCCTTCAGTTAGTTTTTGTTGTTAATAAATATCTCTGTTTAGTTTTTGGAAAAGCAGTTTATGCTCTGTCAAGAATTGGTGATGAAATATGGTTGGATCCACTGGAGAAAGGGGTAGGTCTGATATGTATATGATTATATTTTCGATAATAAATAAAGTCATTGGTTGTGTCTTAAAATATAATGAGCTGCCTTTGATTAAATGACAGCATTTTTGGGCCTCATCATCTAGGTAGGCAGCTCACTATGTTTTAAGGCACAATCTTTTTGTGTTCAGTCTTAAACTTAAATTTTTGTTTAACACTTAACAATAAGGTTCCATTTGTTATCATTGACGTTAGTTAATTATATTCGTTAACATGAATTATCTATCTTATTTGTCTCTCATTTCTAATTCTCTGTTTCTCTGTATCTCATCTGTAGTTGGCTGTAAGGACAGTAAACTCATCTCAATCGGCTTATGCCTGTTTCTGCTTCACTCCTCTGTTCTTCCAGCAATATGTTCCTGATCCACACATTCAGAAAGACTGTGAAGCTGTAAAATGCAAGATAAACATGAAGGTTACTAAGCATTCAGAACCACAGTTTTCTTTAAGTCTTGCAGGATTGGACGAGTTTCTGCGGGTCTTAAAAAAGTCTTAAGAAGTCCTAATTCAGTCTTCCACAAATTAAAGCTTTAAAAAGGTCTTAAATCAGAGCAGAAAGTCTTAAATTCCTGGCCAAGTCATGGCATTAAATGTTGCATGCACTGCCAAAAAATGAATATATTTCTGAATGTTTTTGTCTTGTTTTCCAATATAAACATCCAAACAGCCTTAAATGAAGAAACATTTACTTTACATGCAAAATGAAGATATAAAGTCTTGTTTTCTGAGAAATTTAACAAAATGAAGTGAGTTTCTACGTAAAACAAAAATCTGACAACATGGCATGTAAACTAAGTTGCTTTAATTGAATTAGATTTTTCTGAACCTGTTAGCAGATATTTGTCTTTGGTTTATAATAACTATAATAACTTCATTTTGATCCATTTCTCAGAAAGGGATCTTATCGTATGTCATTTTGCTTCTCAAGTAAATGCATCCTGATTTATGAATATTTAGACATTTGCACTGGAAAACAAGACTGATTTCTAGACATCGAAAAAAAAAAATATTACTGAACCAGTATTATTAATTCCCAGTGCCTTAACTCATATCCATCAGTATTATTCATTCATAGTACAGCATTTACTAATTATCCTATGCTTTTTAATAATTTTCAGTGCGTGCTTCCCCTGTTCCGCTGTGCATCGTGGAGAGAGCGCAGTGTGGACAAATGTGAAATATCCATCAACATCCCAAACAGCAGGGTGATATTTCAGTTTCACTGCAGACACGGTTAGTTCATTTGCATGTGAAGTATGTACTGAATCTGGTAGTGCACTGACAGAGGGAGGAACAGATTGGTGTTGGCGGATGTAATCACAGGGTGACAGCACACTTCACTGGACTCTCTTCAGTGACGATGAGATGCTACAAATCATTTCCATATTGCATAATTCATCACAGCTTATCACATTTGTACTAATCAAGATGTTGGCACTTACATGTTTTAGGAATAACAAAGACCTATAATTTGGGGTATCAGGAATGCGAAGCTTTGCAGGCCGTGTTCCCAGCTCACCTCTGTCCAAATGTCCTAATGGCCCAGTCCAAGTAAGTGCACATATAATTCAGCATTACTTTTTCTGAAACTCTTTGTGGAATTGTTTATTTATTTATTTTTTTGTTTACATCATAAATAAAGTCATTGGCTGTGTCTCAAAACCTGCTGTATTAGACTTCATTTTTGGGCATCATAGTCTAGAGCATCCAAGTCTTTTTGATGCACATGCTTATGCTGTCTAGGTATGCAGCTCACTAGGTTTTAAGACACAATCTTTTAGTTTCTAAATTCATTTGTAACACTTTACAATAAGGTTCCATTTATTAACATTAGTTATTAGTTGAAAAATAGTTCTAAAGAATGTATTAATCTTGGGAAATTTTAATTTCAACATTTATTAAAACATTATTAAAATGTTGTATCTGTTAATATTATTTAAAGGACCTGATCTAATATGAACAAACAATGAACAGTTATATTTTTATCAACTAATGGTAACAAATAAATACTGTAACATATTTATTTTTCATTATTAGTTAATGCATTAATTCATGTTAATGAGACCTTTCATTTTTAGTAGAGTAGTCTAATTTTTAGTCCAACTTTAAGCCATTTTTGTTTCTGTTTCAGACTTTTAGGTGACATTGTGGTGCATTTCCCGGTTTCACAAGAAGAGGTCACTCTTTCCATTTCCTCTTTTAAAGTAACCTTGAAGACCTTTTGTGAGGAAGAAAATGGTAAGGAAACTTTTGCTGTCTTTATAGTAGTTCACTAGCACGTAGTACTCTAACTATTGTTGTAGTATATACCATAAATATTATGAGTATGAAAACAAATATTTGATGCACATATATAATTTTAATAGCTACCTTCCATCTCCAGTGTCATAAATTTTGTGATTAAAGTAATATCTCTTTGTTTAATAACTCTTTCTTAACTCATTTTAATATTATTGTAATATTACAATCATTTAAATATTTTTTATATTTACTTTCAAATTATAATTAAATTAAAATTACAATATTATAATATTTTTTAAAATTACCTAATTTAAAATCACCTTAATTTAAAATCACTAAAATAAATGTACAGTATGATGAGGTCAGGTGGTAGCATACTACTGTGTTTATCATTAAATAATGCCTAACAATTCAATACATTTTCTGAAAGTCCATTAACTGGACATGCAATTCACTGAAAAAATGTTCAGAACTGCATGTAACCTACATGCATTTAGACCTACTGTATACCAGAGCTCCTGTATACTTAGATGCTCAACATTGTGGTCTTACATTAATTAGATCTTGTTTGTTTGTTATCAGACTGTATCAAAGGCATGAACACCGAGCTGATGCTGCACCCAGATGAGTTTGACTATTTTCAGGTTGGAGAGGATTCAGCCGTAACCTTCTGCCTCAAAGAACTGAGGGTGAACGTTCAGCAGGGCATGTTTTAAATACACAGGATATATGCTTAATTTGTTTGTATTCCCATGCGAGTATGTTTTATTTGATGTGTGTACTGGCGAGTACATGAGGATCTGCCATATTCATTTTTATTGCCACTTATTTCTGTCCTGGGATGTCCAGTAGTCTTTGTGCCTATCATATTCTCCCAAACGAGTTCAGAGAAAGTGTGTTATGCATGTGAACTGAACAGACTGCAATGTTCTTTTAACTCACACCCAGGTGTGGTATTTTATTTATTTTGTTTATCTTTCTGATTTAATAGGCAATATTACATTCCTCAAAAAATGCATTAGTTAAACAGTTGGATTATGCAAAACATGCAAAAATACTAAAAAAACCAAAAAAAACACATAAAACAGCAATCGTGTTTGCTTCCGTGATTTTGAAATTGTAATGCATCCAAGATTAAATTATAAGCACCATCTCGTTTTGTATCCTCGCGCTCAACCTTTGACCCTGATCTAGTGGCAGTGGATTATGCCCCGACAGTACCGACCCTTTTCACGTATGGGCTTTGGCTGCGTGTCAGTGGCGTAACTTCTTGGCAGGCCACAGTGTATTTATGTCAGTCATTGATGCAGTGGGACAGATGCTTGGCTTCGAACCAGTTAGCCTGTCACAGTGAGTTACAGCACTAGACAGCACACTGTGGTCTGGACACACACGACTGACCTTCTCCTCATGCAGTCTTAAACGGGGTCAAATACATCTGTACGGATCAGTGTGTCCCTTGTTTATAAAATGCTGTTGGAATCTGTTTTGACAGGTCTTAATTCTTAATTTTAATGCTGAAAAAAAAAAGTATATATATATTACGTATATATTTAAAATATTATTTTAGTAATTAATAACAAATTATAATAAATTATAAATTGTGTATATCTGTCTATCTATCTAGCATAGATAGATATATAGATTGATTGATTGATTGATTGATAGATAATAATTAATATTCTAAACATAACTTTAACTTGTGTAATATATAATTTATATATTACATATATAATGTTTGTATAGGCTACATTATAAATTAAATCATAATTAAATTATAATATCTATCTATTTGTCTGTCTGTCTGTCTGTCTATCATCTCTCTCTAAAAGTCTTACATGCTATGTAATTTTAATAATTAATAATAAATTCAAAATATATGTATAACTTATTTATTATTAATTATATAATAATAATATAATTTACTAATTTAATTTATAATTTATTATATACATATACCATATATTTACATTTACTTAATCATGAATCAGTGTTGATTGTAATAACATTGTTAATAAAAATCATTAAATATATGTATATATAATGAAAATAATTATTTATTTATTATTTGCAGTATTTATTTATTTATTAGTGTTTTTTTATTATTATTATTATTATTATATTGTCATTGTTATTTATAAGTATTATTAATTATGTATTGTTTAATTGATTTTAGGGGCTGCTGTCCTTTGCCGAGTCTTATGGTCTACCAGTGTCTAGTCAGTTTGGTGTGGCTGGACAGTAAGTCTTTTAAATTTTTTGATACTACACCCACATGCATTCAGCATAAAGTCATATAGTAAGCATACTATACATAACCAGCTAATGCTGTCAGTTGATTCTGATTTCTTTCAGGCCCATATCCTTCACGGTAAAAGACATGACGCTGGAGGCCCTTGTTGTGTTGTCGACCTTAACGGATCAAAACCACGAGAGCCCATCTCAACCTGCACCTGGGTATTTCATTTTGTCCCTCATATTAACATGAATGTACTGTATGTGTAAATTGACTGGAACAGTTCACCCATAAATGAGCATTTTGTCATGATTTAGTTACGCTCATGTTGTTCCTAACCTGTATGCCTTTCTTTCTTCTGTGGATATCTTTTATAATCTGAATCTATATGACAGCTTTTTGTATGAATGCTTTTATGTTCCACAGAAGAAAGTAAGTCTTATGGGTGCAATGTGAAGTTAATTTTCAGTTTTTGGGTGAAATATTCTTATTTATTTTGCCAAAATAGGTACAATATTCCACCCTGTAACATTGTTTCATATAATCTCTTTCCTGTAATGTCAAATTATAGCTGCAATGCAATGCAAATGCAAAACCGCTGTGAAATAAAGGCACTTCCATAGGCACCAAGAGGGCGCTGAGTTCAGTGACAGCTTCAGTGCTCTAGTCTTTCATGTCTCACCTATATAGGGTAACGCAGAACTAGAGCTGTGACATGCTAGCCTGTCTCTAATTATCACTGTAACTCATCCAGTCCAGGCAGTGATGTCACTGAAGTTGCCCCGCCTCCTCGTGTCGTTTGTGCATATCAGTGTTTCTGTGTGTTATTCTCCAGCAGAAACAAACATCTGGGTCACCTGTTGCGCGCAATTTACGTCACTGCTGACTGTTTAAACAGCCTACCTGCAATAATTTATGCTAGCGCAAGCTAAAGTAAATAAAAACTCTTGATTTTTTTATCTTTGATTTTAAAAGGGTAAAGGGTTTATTTGCGTAGATGTCAGCAAAGCAGTTTAGTTTAAAGACAAAGTCTGTCATCCAACAACAAGGCTATTTATGTTGATTCTTTGGCTGAAAATAATGTTTAATTATTATAATAATTACAGTAATATAATTTGTCATTTATAAATTTTATATGTATTTATAATTTTTTATATACATTTAAATATAATATAATATATTTATTAATTTTTTATATATAATTAAATATATTCTTTTTTAAAATTTATGTATAATAAATATTATATTATGTTATATTTAAATGTATATAGAAATTATAAATATATATGAAATTTATATATGATAAATTATATTATTGTAATTATTATAATATAAATATAAGTAATAATATAATATAAATATAATAAGTAGTAAGTGTAATTTTACAATTATAATTATAAAACCAATACAATTATAAATATTAAATTAAATATTAAAATAATCTAATTTAAAATACAAATATAAAACTATAATTTTATATTTATATTTTAATTTAGATTATTTTAATCTATACTCTAATTATAAATCTATAATTATAATTAAAAATGAAAATATACGAATGTTATGTAACAAGTACAAAAAAAAAAAAAATATATATATATATATATATATATATATAAAATTATACATATAATATACACACACACACACACACACACAATTATATATTATAAATATAATTTAAAAAGTTGCAATAAAGCAAGTATATAGCTTAAGATATATATATATATATATATATATATATATACACTACATTGCCAAAAGTATTGGGTCGCCCCCTTCTAATGAACAGGTTTGACTACTTTAGTAATTTCCATGAATATAAATCTTAATGTTTAAGCATATAATGATATTCTAGGGAATTGTGTGCTTCTAATATTATAGCAACAGTTTGGACAGGACCCTTTTCTATTCTAACATGACAATGCCTCTGTGTATAAGACAAGGTTAAAAAAAAAAATGATTGATTCAGTCAGTGTGGAAGAACTTGACTGGTCTGCATAAAACCAAGTCCTAATCCCAGTTGAACACTGGCTCTGGTGTGACTGTAAATGCAGACCTTGAGCCAAAAACTCATCACCAAACACCAATGACTTGTACATATGGGTACAGTCATTTTAGACACTTCCAAAACTGTTGCAACAGAGATGGAAATACAATTTTTTAATACATGAATTATGTTCCCATCAAGCAGCTGCCACAGATTTGGAAGTGCATTTTTCTGTTCTAAAGAAGGGGGTGTCCCAATACTTTTGTCTATATAGTGTATGTACAAGTCATTGGTGTTTGGTGATGAGTTTTTGGCTCAAGGTCTGTATTTACAGTCACACCAGAGGTGTTAAACTGGGATTAGGACTTGGTTTTATGCAGACCAGTCAAGTTCTTCCACACTGACTGAATCAATCATTTTCTTTCTGAACCTTGCCTTATACTCAGAGGCATTGTCATGTTAGAATAGAAAAGGGTCCTGTCCAAACTGTTGCTATAATATTAGAAGCACATAATTTCCTAGAATATCATTATATGCTTTAACATTAAGATTTATACTCATGGAAATTACTAAAGTAATCAAACATGTTCATTAGAAGGGGGCGACCCAATACTTTTGGCAATATAGTGTGTATATATATATATATATATATATATATATATATACACACACACACACACACACACACACATACACAATTTTATATTATAAATATAATGAAATATAATTTAAAAAGTTGCAATAAAGCAAGTATATAGCTTAAGCATTAATAAGAGCAGATCAAATTGTCAGTCAGTGACAGTCACTGAGCATTATAAAGTTTTACACTTTTATTTATGTAGTAAATGTTTTAATCTAATGCAACTTAAAATGAGGAGCCACACAATGGATTGATATAAGAAAAAGGAAAAAAATCTAGCTTTAAAAATTTTTTTAAAAGACAAAAAATAGCATAAATATTTGACTGGATGCAGACAGCAATGAGAAAGACACTCATACAAGTTTGGAACGAAATGAGGTTTAGTAAATGATGACATAATGTTCATTTGGAGTAAATGAGATCATTTTACTAAAGAGTGCCCAAATTCCCTTTTAGTGGAGTAGATAAACAGATCCTGGCTAAGTCAAAACAGTTGTTCTAGTTGCTTTGCTGTCGCGTGCATTGGAGCGTTTGTCCCGTGGGCCGCAGTTCTGGTACAGGGCCAAACCCCCCCCCCCCCCCCCCCCCCCCCCGAGGCGCAATTCACATATTCAGAGGCATGCATTCATCTTTTCTTCACACACCCTCCCCCACTGTCGCCATGTGATTCATCCCATCTTTCTTTTGCCTCTGCTGTCCCTCACACATGCCTGCACGTGTTTCGTTACCCATAGCACTCACATCACTCAGGCTTTGGTGCAAACACTTTGCTTACAGGCACACATTCAGTAAAAAGGTTTTCACCCATTAAAAATAATAGCATGTTTTAGATAATGAAGACTTCAGTCATTTCAGTGTTTTAGTATGTAAATAAGTTTTATTCTACGAGGGTCGACCCTTTCGTTGCTGGGGTATGTTAACAAAATGAACAAACTTTAGATGAATGTACCTAACATAATATTATCCTTGGAAAACTTTTTTGAGATAAAAATAGATTGCTGAATACTTTACCAAATTTCTACATAATCTCAAGGCACTATGTCATTATTTCTTATTTTTGAAATTAATGAAAAAGAATGCCTTAAATTTCTGTGATTTGAACTTTCT
This sequence comes from Tor tambroides, assembly GCA_021397915.2. NCBI lineage: Eukaryota > Metazoa > Chordata > Actinopteri > Cypriniformes > Cyprinidae > Tor > Tor tambroides. The sequence goes on from JAFVLL020041103.1 coordinate 18,286, forward strand.
CGTTCTCCAGAGCTGGTGGGGGCAGCAGAGAGTCTAATGCTGCTTGTTTATAAAAATCAAAAAGAACCCAAAACAATGGATTCGTTGGGCATGTTTAAATGATTAAATTGTAGCTTCAACAACAACAGCAAATAGCAGTCTGTTTTTCAGGGATGACTGTCCTGTTAACATCACCAAGACCTCCACAGCAGAAGTCTCCACATGTGAAGGCCCTATGGAGACAGAGGTGTGCGTCGCTGATGGGGAACAGGTGGCTTCCAGTCAGGGCAGTGAAGTTTTCAATCCAAACCTTCATATGAGGAAGATGATTCAGCTTCAGACACCTGGAGAGATCCTACCGCAACCCAGACTGGCACCTGAATCGGCCTTGACTACACCAGTAACACCAGCCACTTTTAAGGTTAGAGTCTTCTATCAGACAAACAATAAACTGCATATCAGGCCAACATTTTTTATCAGTCAGATAGTAAAATAATAGCAAAATCTTCAAAACTTGTGAAGTTACACAAGTGCAAAATTACAGTGACCAAAAAAAATAAAAATTCCTCCACTCCAACTCATCCATCCTTTAAGCCTGTAAAGACATATGAAATAATAGTCTGAGTATAGCAGACTACTTGCATAAAATTATATACATATCACTGATATCAGTTGTCACTCTGTATCTCCTAATAATGGCTTAGTAAGATGATATTTAAATGCTTAGTTTTATAATCAAATCTCTGCAGTTTCAAAACATATAGGCCAAATGCAGTGCAATACAAAGATGATTGAGAGATGAAGAAATAAATGTTTTCCAAACATTGATCATTTAGCATTTGAACACGATTTTTCTAAATGATGCCTGAATAATCAAATAAACCTAAGTTGCTTCAGTCTAGTATGTGTTGATCTTGAAATATCACTAACAATTTACATTTATTCTCAATTTATTCTCATTTACTTTATAAAAATCTGTAGACATTTTACAGAAAAACTTTACTTGCTAAAAGTGTACAAATTATCAGTCAGACAACAGAAGGCATGTACTAGATTGTGTGCAACAGGTTTTTCAGCAAGTTTTGATAATGTTGATAATTTAGAGGCCTTAGAAATTGATTTATCAAATATGATACATCAGGCTATATAAGGCTAACTAGTAAGACATTATGCTATATCTTTAAAACATCTGTCTACAAAACTTGTTTCAGGTATTTAAGCAGAAGCATTAAGATCAAGTGATTTTTAATATCACAAGAAACATAAATTCAGTCAAGTGTGTCCAAACCAAAAATCTTTCTGGGGTCATTTATTCATTAAGTCATAATTTTCATTTTTTTTTTTTTTTTTACATGTATGTATCGGTGGGATACAAAATACACCCATTTTGTAGAATGATCCAACTACAATTTGGTCAAAAATTCCTCAGATGTTTGCATTTACAAATCGAGGGTCTCGTTTCAGATCCGCTCGCTGCTCTTCGGGGCTGTATACACTGATGTAGTGGACAGTAAAACTGCGGATTTACCCAGCCTGGCCTGTGCTAGTGACACAGAGGAGGACAGAGGAACAGAGGAGTGACTCGGGTAACAACGTAAGGTAACCTGATGCAGGTAACGCCTATTGCAAGAATGCATGGACTTTACTTCATGATGTAGCCTACAGTAACTCAGTAGATTATAAAGACAACCCACAGTGTGTTAACACAGTTCTGCTGTTTAGATTGTTTTAAGGTTAAAATGTTTTAAATGTGACATTTTCCTTAAATATTGCTGTCAAGGCCATCGCTAGGTCTTATTAGGGCACATCTTGTATTACTTTACTAATGTAAGAAAGGTGTAAACTAGCTGTTTGCTTCTGTTTCTGTTCTTACTCAAACATCTTTGTAATGTAAAAAATTTTTTCATGAGTTAAAACTGTTCTTGAAGAGATGAAAGGAAACTATAAGACAGTAGTAAAGTAGGGGAAGTGGGGCACAGTCACTTTCTGTTGCAAAGCTGAGGAATGTCTACCTAAACACACAGTTCAGATGAGTTCGGTCACCGTGGAGAAGATAAATCAAAACTTCAAAACAAACACATTCTCGAGGATTGAAGGACTCCGTGTTCTGTGTGTCCACCAATGAGTCAGAGGAAGCTTTGACTCACAGCTTTAAAATGCTGCTGGAGAAACGATCGTTATATAAGACTGCAGCAATAACTGTTATTGTACACATACCTCACCACATTATCCAAAGAAAGCCTTGTGCTTCGCGTGACTGTTAAATTGAAAAATATGTCAGTTAGAAGCTTGACAAATTAGATCATGTCAGAGTTCAGCTGGACAGCCGTGTAAAACAGAATAACTTCATTTAGCTCACCTTTTAGAGGCATTTTGTCTTTTCAGCTCTTAATGTGATGGTTCAATCAATCGCTATTGGATTAGTTCATGCTCATAATGTCGGGGTCACAACCATTACTGCTGGTTTTGTTGACTGCTGGCAAACAAATTTCGTCTCCAGCCACTTACCGGTGATGATAATGTGCGCAGTATTTCAGGCTCTCATGCCCTTTGTAACAATTTACACCTCAGTTGGGCATAAAATGTAAGAAAACCACAAACGGTTGCAGTTACACTATAAAATGTATACCGGCATGATGCATGTAAAAATGCAAAGAAATGGAAGCCTTAAAGCTGAAGTGTGTCATTTTGTCACTTTTTTCTCTTCAGGGGGACACATTCTACCAATGGTCCACATATAGATGACTTATTTAAACATTTGCTTGAAGGAATAGTTCATCCAAAAATGATTTGCTGAAAATGTGCTCATCCCCAGGCTATCCAAGATGTAAATGAGTTTGTTTCTTCATCAGATTTGGAGAAATGTAGCATTCCATCACTTGCTTACCAATGGATCTTCTGCAGTGAACGGGTGCCGTCAGACTGAGAGTCCAAACAGCTGATAAAAACATCACAATAATCCACACCACTTCAGTCCATCAATTAACATGTTGAGAATCGAAAAGCTGCATGTTTATTAGAAAAAAATCCATCAAGAGGTTTTTAACTTTAAACTGTCTCTTCTGGCCAAAATATGATCCATAATAATCCATAATAACGCTTCCTCCAGTGAAAAAGTCCATCACTTGTTTTCCTCTCACATCAAAATCCACCCCCATATTTGTTTAGAGCTGTTTTGGCTTGTAAATGGTGTTTGAACTGTGCAGATTTCTCTGCTGATTCAGACGAGATGACTTTTCAATGAAGAAAGTAAGACTATGGATAGAGTAAATACCTAAACCATTTAGTTATATTTTTACCATGGTATTGAGGTGTGCTATATATGTGGTTTTAACTGTGTTTATCATGATTTAAATTATGCTACTATGGAAGACCAATGATTAATTAAAAGAAAAACTCAGAATAATTAAATTTCACCATATAAAAATGAGGTTGCTACAATTTTTTACAGATGTTTCCGATTTTGATAATGAAGAAAAATTTACATCTGCATCCCAACTCAAGCTACTACAACTATCGCATTCCTAAGAGACAAAAAAGTAATATTATCAGCCAACACAAACCTGTTTCTTGATTTGAAACAATATTACATGCAGAAACTAAGAAATTAATTTTTCTATTAAGATATTTATTTTGTCAAGGAAAATTAATGGTCTGGTTTCTACAACTTTCACTTTGGAGCAAAAATCTGAGTTTAAACTTGAAAGAAATAAAGATTGACATTTATCGTGATAATTATCGATATCGGCTGATATGAAAAAATATTGTGATAATTTTTTTGCCCATATCATCCAGCCCTAAGTACTGGTATTTTTAGCAGAAAGCGTTGGTTTGTGATGTTTTTATCGGCTGTTCGGACTTTCATTCTGACGGCACCCATTCACTGCAGAGGATCTATTGGTGAGCAAATGATGACATGCTATATTTCTCCAAATCTGTTCCTATGAAGAAACAAACTCATCTTCATCTTGCATGGCCAGAGGGTGAGTCTGTCTTAAGCAAATTTTCCTTTTTGGGTGATCTATACCTTTAACAAATTTGAAATCACTATAGAACTAGATCAAGAGAAAAGAGGTGGCTACTTTTCTGCAGGTGTCCTTGAAGATTGATCCGATGGTGTAATCCAGTTAATTCATCAGGGAGCAAATGGCTTGTGTGATTAGAATTGCTACGTGGCTGAAGCAAGCATTGGTGTCTGTGTGGGTGGTAGACATCGCTCTCCTGCAGTGTGACATGCTATACTTCATCTAAATCTATTCGTTTAATTATTATACATGCCTCTTGTGAAAGTCATATTAACTGAGAGATTACATGCATCATTTGCTCTTTTAAAAATACATTTGTCACACAGCAGGGGCCTCATTTATAAAGCGTGCGTATGCTCAGATTTGATCTTAGAGTGTGCGTACGCTTAAATCCACGTCAACGCTCATATTTGTAAAAACGGTCTTTGATGTGGAAAAGTGCTTTGCGTCACGTCAGTGTCTGAGCAGACGTACGCACCTTTTCTTGCCGGAGTAATGCAGGTTTTTGAAAATGTAGGCTGTTCTAAATTAAAGAATTTGGATGATGACTGGTGATCTTTTACATGTTAATGACATTAATTAGGTGTCGTTTACAAGGCAGAGAGCTGAAACCATTAATTTGCGCGAAAGTTCCAAGATCATTTGCGATTCATGGATTTCACATCTGAAAGAGATGCGTACATGCATTTTCTGTGCGTACATTCATTCTATGAATCACACGTACGCATATTTGAGAGATGATCGTAAGATAAATTTTAGGATGGTTTCTGCGCAACATTTTATAAATGAGGCCCCAGGACCGTTAAGTAAACTGCAAAGTTCGATTTTTTTAAAGAACAAAAAAAGCACCCAGCTCTGATACAATTACAAATGTATTTGTGAAATGTTTTATATATGTATATTTATATTAAGAATATATAGATTATTAAGAAAGTATTTAAGATTATTAAATATTAATATTTCTTTTGAAGAAATATTTCACATTAAATACAACTATTGACAGCATCTGCGACATTATCACAGAACATAATTTACACACTTCAATTTAATATTTACTCTAAAACAGAGAAAGTAATTTACTGTGAAAAACTGTGACCTACAGAAGTTATAAAAATATAACTTTATTAGATCATGTGATCCATGACATACCCACTGAAAGCATTCACAGATGCTAGCATTAGCTTTGTGCATAAACACCTCGAGGGATATTTTAAAATTAAATTTTACAAAAAAAAAAGCAAGAAAAATATTTTAACACAGAATCCACACAATTATCAAATATACTCTCATATACATCTGATGTGTAATAGCCTACACTTTCCAAATGCATACATGTCATACATAAATATACAGCCGGTTTTCCTAATATCTACATGTCGTAAACGTTCCTCTTACATACACACACGCACACACCACAAGCATGTGAACCTCTTAAAAGTGGTTTAAGTAGGACTGCTTTTCCTCTCAGCACATCCCACAATCCCTTGCAGTCTGTTGTACTGCTGTAATTACGTTAAAAACTCAAAAAGGTGGAGTAATACTGTTTTAAATTATTAAATATTAAAATAAAATGTTTCTGTCTTCCCAAGCAAACTATAATTTGCCATGTACTTTGAATCGCTTAAACACCCATCCAACTCTGATTTCATGTAATGAGAACTTGTTCTGTGAAAACGCCTCCACTAATTAATATCTCAAAGGAAAGGCATTTCTATGGTTGATCGTTAACTTTGACAGTATTTCGATGTCGTTAAGCTTCATAATCAATCTAGTACTGTAAAGTTATGCCTCGACTGAATTCCCAACATACTTCCCAAAATACAAACTGTCCATTAGCTAGTGAAGAGTTTGTAGTAGTCACTCGTGCCTGTCAACTTCACATCTCAGCTGGCATTCAGCTGATGGCTATCCAGAGGTTACAGATCGGGTGTCTATTTAAATGGAAAGTAAACAGGCAAAACGTGCCATCTCAAGACTCATGTAACTTGAGCACATCTCCCATTGGCCTTTTGCAAAGTTAAACTCTCCCACTGCATGATGCCTCCATCTTAATGTTCTTGATACAGAAACTTTCTTTTTTGGGACGCCTGTCCCTAATCAGATTGTTATTCCTTTCTCGCTCATTCTTTCTCCATTTTTGGCTTCACAACCTCAACATTACCAACCCATTTATCTCTGGACGACAGAAACACTGGTGATTCTTACTGGAGAAGTGTTCAAGACCTGTTGTAGCCCTTGTCAAACACAACTCAATGTTCACAGTCCGTATCAAGGTGGTCTTTGACTTGAGCCTGCAGACGACATCATTTGAAGTACGGTCTAGTAAGACCGAAGAACCCAAGGAACAGATGTGGGCTCCAAGTCCCTGCCAGAAACAGAAAACTCAAACAGCCCTCAATCCTGCCAGCAGGAAACAGCCGCCAGTCCAGTGACTGAGAGGAAGACAACAAGAGAAGCATTTTGCAGCCCTTGTGAGCATTAGTCTGTGTACTCTGCTACAATTGACAGCAGAACGGTGATGTCATCTGGTTTTCCTCCTTTGGAAAGATAATAGAGAGAGAATTTTGTCAGGCAAATGTCAGCATTAAAGATTTACTCAACATTTACAAACCCATGCCACTGAATGCGCGTCAGTTAGGAGTGTAAAAATGCATCAGTCTGATAATGAATTTAATGCATTTAATTCAAGTAATTGAAAATAATATAATGCATGAAAATAATGAAATGAAAATGAGAAATGCTGCATTGGCAACTGACTAAAATAAAATAGTGAATTTTTTTTAGGTAACACTTAACAACAAGGTTCCATTTGTTAACTGTATTTAATGCATTAACTAACATTAACAATGAGCAATACATTTGTTACAGTATTTGTTAATTTTTGTTAAAATTAGTAAGTAAAAATACAAATGTTTTAGTCCAGATAGCTCAGGCCCATAAACTAACATTAATAGATACAACTTTTCATTTTAATAATGTATTAGTAAACGTTGAAATCAACATTTACTAAGATTAATTAAGTATTTTTTATTGTTACTTTAGGTTAACTAATGTAGTTAACTAATGTTGGCAAAATGAAACCTTATTGTAAGGTGTAACAGTTATCTCAGTTAACGGTTATTTAATTTCAAGGAACTTTTTTATGATTGCGGTTTTAGTTAACGATAATAACCCTGAATTGAAACAGAATTTTGGTCAAATTTTCAAGTGCATTGATCTGATAAATTGCACACTTTCAATGCGATGTAAATGCATGTCAAATGTGTAAATGTGAATGCACTGCATCCTTTAGCAAAGAATTGTAGTCAATTTGTTGTCAGAGCAAATGTATACACTCTTAATGCCAATGATGGCTATTAGCAAGACCATTATCTCACAGAAAACTGTAAAGAGAAAGTAAGTCATGGAAAAGGCTTTCTCATTTTAAAATGAGTAAATCTCACCTCTGACATTCAAGCCATTATCGCAGGCAAACTGTGCAAATGGAGACATGTAATTGGGGTCATATGCTAGAACATGGGCCTGTTCTGCAATACTCTTGGCTGTTTGCTGGATGCTTTCATAGTTGGTATTCTGAAAGCAGAGGACACAATTTGTATTAGTGCCGCTGGAGGACAGAAAAGTGGACAGAGGGAAGTATTGTTCGTAGATGTTCGGTACCTTGAGCTTTTTGAGTTCTTGTAAAATCATGTAGTCTGGCATGTTGTCAAAAAGACCATCTGTAGCTGTGAGTATGATGTCACCCAACTGGACATCGAAGGACGAGCTATCGGCAGCCTCAGGGCTGTGGGAAACGAGACAACAGAAAGTGGTTACCTAGAAATGCAAGTAAACGTTCAATGGTATAGTTATGAAATGTGATATTCTGGATTTGACGGTTGACATAAGTGAAAAAAAATGAAACATTCAACTCTCAGGAACACAATGATCCATCAAAACCTACACCATACGTTGTTGAAATGTGTTTGGAACTCTAATATACAGTAAAAGCACTGCTGTTTGCTGACCATATTTAGGAGCTCAAGTTTAGAGGAATAAAAGCAGTTTCAGTCTAAGAAGCTTATAGCTTGATCCTCATTACAGTATAAAGCACGCGGAATCAGCTGTGAAGTGTCGTGTTCTGTTCCAGGAAGTCTGCGGCAGACGCTATGTACACTGACTCTACGAATACACTGGCTGTCTTTCCCTCCGTCTGTGCCAGACCGGTCGGCCAGTTCCAGGTCATGCGGTTTAAACATGATACTTATTTTGAATAAAAAAAATTCAGAGACATTAAGTGGAAACAGTTCTAAATTGGAACAGTTTAAGATTCAGACCCACAAACTGAAGAATATCTGGCCTCAGAGAACTTCTTCCACTAGCTCATCCGTCAAAGAGAAACCAACTAATGTCAGGATTTACAGAGGCCATGCTAAGGTCATCTCCATTAGTTCCATTGGCAAGATTTAAACTGACCGGATGTAGCTCAGAGCGAGAAGAGTCCAACAACACTGCTTAACCGTGATAAAGTCACTGTAATACACTGATTTAGGGTCATGTTTACCAGACACCGATCAGATGGTTTTTTTTGGCAACGTTTAGTGAATGCACAACTTAGGGCTGCAAGATTATTCAAAATAAAACCGGAAGTGCTTAATGTGATTATCAAATTACAAAGCCTGCAATTTAAATAAGTATATGCACTACATGTTTCAGAGTACAGCATGTCATTGTGTTCATTTACACATGAGCAGCTCATTATCGTAGTCGTTTTCAGAGTCTCAGAGCAGCTTGGTTCACAGTAAATGCTTCACTACATACGTGAGAGAATTTAAAATCAAATTCAAATCACGTGTATTTCATGTTACAGGTTAAAGGATGCAGGATCACAAGTTACAAATTACAGGATCAGTTGATGTTACGTTGCAGAAAACGTGTTAAACGCTAAACCAGTGGGTGAATTTAGTCACATAATCTTTTCAATCATGCAAATTGCATTGTCCCAGGACTGTTTCCAATTTACTAAAATTTACCAACGTAGCATTTTTTTTTTTTTTTGATAGTTTCAGCAATCAGCCAACATTGCGATCAAAGCAAAAGCGTGATTCAACCCCTTAATTTCAAATATAAAATATTATTAATGATCAATTAATTAAAAGAACACTAACATGACATCTCAAAAAGCTAGAGTAAATGAGTGTTTTAAATAATATTGAGTAGTTATTGGCTCTAAATAGTTAAGCCAGTAAGTTGCAGCTTAAAATTCTATCCATTTTTAGGGTATGTTAACTTAGTGCACAATTATCAAATTTTTCTTTTGACAGTTTAAGCTGTTCTAATCTGAAATAAGAGTAAAGAGATCATTACATATCCTAAACTTCAGAGTAGATGCTGCTGTGTTCACACCGAGTGACTCATTTCTCACCAGGAGGAACTGATAATCCAGTCGATAAACCAGGCTCTCAGAGTGAAGACCTAATCATGCTCTCATACTGACAGCCAGTGGATTACGCCTCGCTCACGTCTAGCTTGGGGACACAATGTTGTTGCATCATCAGAAAGTGAGAGGAAAAAGTCACGTAACAGAGGGAACGGTCTCACCTGTCACTGAGGACGGAGCCCTCTGCCTCAGGAGGGGCGATAGAGAGCTGGAAAGGGGTGTTAAAGTAGTGCTGCTGTTCATCAGACCTGTGGACCACCTCTCCACCTCGAACCACCAGAAAGCCAGAGTCGCCCAGGTTTGCCGTGTGTAGCTGGTGACTCTGCCTGTCTAGTACCACGATACACGCTGTACTGCTTCCTAAAGACAAGAAAGAAAGTTAGTCACAGAGGTCTATGATCAATCAGTTCCAAAAAGAAATGTCAAACCTGTGCAAATTGGAAGAAAACAAAAAAACATTCAGTCATGTTTAACTGTTGTTAAGTTGTTATACCCTGTATGAGCAAAATGAGTAATGAGTAAGATTTAGTCCAATGTGATAATATTAACTAGAACTTCAAGAAAAGAATATGCTCGTTGAGTTAGAATGACCAGAAAAGAACACAAATTATACACTTCAGTTTTAACTTAACTCCAAAAGGTGGTTTTCACAGCAATGTCATAGAAGAACTATTTTGGGTTCCCCAAAGAACCTTTCAGTGATCAGTTCTTAAAAGAGCCATTTTTTTTAGCGTGAAGAACATTCTAATAATCTAAAGAACACTTTTACACTATGAAAAATGTAACGGAATGTGTAAAAAAAAAAAAATTAAAAAAAATGTAATGTAATAGATGTTAAATGCTTTTCATGGAACCACTGATGCCAATAAAGAACCTTTATTTTTAAGAGTGTTATCTCAAACCTGGAACATCCCTTTAAACAGGCCAAAGCACAAAAACTTCCATTTAGCTTTGACTCTGTGCAGATTTACCAAAATCCAATCTTGTGACCCAGTACACTCTGTTTGTGACTCATCCAGCCCACAGCGTGTTTTTGAGAGCAGCACGCTGTACAATGACTCATTTCTGTCCATTATATTTTCGTTATGGCTTTGATCTCATCCTGAGAAAAATGAGCCAAGGCCCTTCCCAAAAAACATTTCCCTCCCAAGTCAGGAAAAATAAAACTCTACTCTTGACTGTCCCAGAACATAACATCCATTCCGCAGTTTTATGGCGTATCCGTGTGTATGGTCTCACATGTCTGTGCAAGCAGAGTAAAATAAGCTGCCATTGCACGCAAACACCTTAAGCGGGAATGATAGTCTGATGCTAAAGTTACATCACAGTCTGTGAATAATTGGACTAGAAGTGTTGCAAAAGTAATGATTAAAGAGGAATTTTAAGTTTGCAAAATTAGTTGAACTTCAGTTGATACACAACTGAACTTTTTGTAGTGAAAACATGACGCATGCTCTTCCGTTTATGCAAGCATTTTAATGGAAGTGAATGGAACACCAAATTGCGCGACCGCACCTTAATTGAAGCCAGAGCGTAATGCTGCAATCCCAACAGCCTTAAACACATTATGATCTAATCTCTTTACAGTTTTCTTTAGAAAACAGGGTCCCACTTTATATTAGGTGGCCTTAACTACTATGTACTTACACTTGAATTAATCATTTGATACAATGCACTTATTGTGTACATGCATGTTTTTACATACCACCAAACCAGTCCCTAACCTTACCCATATCCAACCTCAATAGCAGCAAAAGTGTACAATATGACCACAATAAGTACATTGTACTTACATCAAGAAATAAGTACACAGTAGTTAAGGCCACCTAAAATAAAGTGTGACCGAAAACAGAAAATATGAGAAATAAATCTAAAAAGATATATTTAAATGCAAATGCTTTTTCTGTGCTGCATTTAATTTGAAATTTCCATTGTACAGCACTGTACTTCCATTGTACAGCATACTGCACACTTCCATTTTGTAGCTTGAAATGAATTCACTACATAATCCATAATGTAAAGATGAATGTGCTCACCTAATAGCGGTACTTTGTTCTGAAGTAGCTCATAATAGCTGGTAGTGAGGATTCCCACTGGGTTGCTCGGTACAAATCGTCCTTCTTTGACCAGCCTCTCACACGTCCTCATGAGCGTCCCAGAGAACTGAGAGGGATCGACCCCATAGTCACGCCAGCCACCTACTCCATCAGCCACACCTATAGGTCATAGAAAAGACACACAGTTAGGACCAAAACCATTAGAGAGCAGCTTTGTCTAAATGACTCAACTGCAAAAATATCAGCTATTTTGCATCTGTTTTGAATGTCACTAATATTTTACAGTGTTCATAGAAAGAATCATTCATCATCATACTTTTATTCAGCAAGGATTCATTAAATTGATTGAAAGTGACAGTAAAGACATTTAGAATGTTACAAAAGATTTATATTTCAAATAAATGCTTTCATGGTTTCCACAAAAATATGAGGCAGCACAACTGTTTTCAGCATTAATATAATAAAAATTAATGATAAATAAATAATGTTTCACTTCAGTTTTGTTTCACAGGATTACATTTTACAAAATATTACAATAGAAAATAATAATATTTCACAATTACTGCTTTTTATACTGTATTTTTAATCGAATAAATGCAGCCTTGGTGAGCAGAAGAGACTTTTTTCAGTGAGTAATTAAATTAAATAATGTTGTGACACAGTGCTACCATAATAAAAAAAAATTTCAACTGTGATTACATGATTTTGACCAACTAAATCTAGATCAGACTGAATTCTTTAGTAAGATTTTGAGGTAAGCAAGAGGTAAAAATGACTGTATCTGTACCCAACTTTCTGAAGGGAAAACCTGTTTACCCACAAAATGGAATTCGACTTTGAAGGATTCCCACCGATTTTTAACAGCATTATTAAGCCGTTATACATACATACATATAGTTATGTTTAGTGGTAGACTGATATATCAACAATGGAAATCAATCAGGTATCTGTTCACTATTTTGACTTGCAATGTTCATAAAGTTTAATTTCATTTCAATTTTTAATTTAAATTGCAATTTTGTACCCATTTGCCATCATAAGATTGTATTTTTTTAGGCATAATATACTCATTCAGCCACTGGAAACTAAAGTAAATGAAATGATCTGCAAGATGCGCCAGTCTTGAATATTGAGAAAGTAAACGTTTACGGCCTACACCCCACAGATGTCATGTGCATATCCAAATCTGTCCACCAGACAGGGAATTTTCCTTACAAAGCCCTCCCAGCTTCTCTTCTGACAGACAATGAGCAGGAACCCTCGTTTGTGACCATACAAGGCAAGTCCCCTCACATCGACCTGCATCCACTCTAAAAGCACCTCTGGGATTTCCACAACTAGATTTTATGGCTTAAAGTTGTACAAAAGCCTCGGTTCTTGCTTCTTACTGCCATTTCAAAGACTAGAGGCCATGACAGAACCCTGCCCATGTGTTCGATCTGCAGAAGAGGATTTGGCTGTCCAAGTAGGCCTTGGCAGACGTTACGAGACCTGCTAACATGTTTCCGTTTGAATTTGTAGGCGTACTTCTTATGAGTGGGTTAAACGACAGACAAAACAGGTGCAAGGACTAATCAACTTTGAAGACTACTAAAAAAAGCTATCTAAAAATATATTTAACAAATTTATTCCCAAATGAAGCATGAACTAAAAGAGTTTCTTTCTTTGAAGCTCTGCATCGTTAAGCACACCCATTATTCAAGACAAAGAAGACTGAAACCCTGGTCTGTGGTCTTCAGTGTTCATCTTTGTTTTGCACCCACATCTTTCCGACAGACTTCCTTCTAACTAGATAGTGGGCTTTGTGTTACATATAAACTAATGTGCACTCTTGATAACCCTAACAGTTCAAATTCTCAGGTTACAAACAATGTTATGATGTAACAGGTCTATTAGGTTATGGAATAGTATTATAAATGATATCACTGCAAATTCCAGGAGCTATCTCAAATGAACTACTTTCACTGCTACCCATGTTTAGATTTTAATTTAAAGTACAAGCCACTTTGAGGTCACACTTAGTTTGTGTAGCTTAACACATGATCCTTTTTAAATATCTTATCTCACTTTGTGCTATGGCAGTACAGAATGTACTGTGTAGTGCTTTTTTAACAGTAGCTAAAACAGTTCAGACCCTCCAGTCACGTGGAGTACTAAACAGTAGAAACAGACTCCCACTCGTTTTATACTCTGTTATTGTTTGCTGACAGCTGCAGCAATTCTGGATTCATTTTTTTATTGCAGTAATAAATGTACACACATTTTCGTAGGCAACAAGCATTAACACAAGTTTAATATATTTAAATACATTTTAACAAAAAAATAAAATACAAAAATATTAAAGGGGAAAATAAAGCTAAACCTTCATATAAGAGGAAAGCAGATACTGCTAAAACATTTTTTTCTTTTAATGTAATAATGAGACTGAAGAAGCGAGTCTGTTTCAATAAAAAGTGGGAGCACCTAAATAATAAAATAAGTTGACAACACTCGAATGATAATCTTTGGAATGAAAGGACTGGGTAATTTCAGTAGGTTTATGGAATGCGTCGTTCTTAACGCTACTGACTTCACAATGAGAAATGATATGTTGATTTAAAATTCGATTCAGAACGTTCGTAAAGGCCCGTCTGACGTAACTGTTACAGAATGTAACAAAATTCTAAAAGAACTGATTTTTTTTTTTTTAAATATTGTGCACCATTATTTATAGTAACATTAATAAATATGATAAATATAGCCGCTATAAAACTGAAGGTTTATCATGTAATATGTTTTATGAAAATGCATAATTTATTTTTGTCTTATAATAAAATACTTTAAAGAGAAATGAAGGTTAAAGTAAGACTAAACAGGTTTATGCTAATAACTGACATATATACAGTATGATGGCTATAAAGGCTTTTGTTGATGCACCTACAGACCACCGATGTGCGACAGTTGTGACGTCAGAAGCGATTCAACCACGATGATACTCGACCAAACCAGTTCTCCCAAACAAAATATCTTTGCATGTATCATAAAGAGCCTTTAATCGTTTTAATCATTACATACCTAGCACATCAGCAGACCTGTGTCGGGCTATGAAGCACGCGTCGTCTCCATAACACATCCCTTTCTTCAAGATCCCTTTCCGAAAATCCTTCCCGAAGCCGAAGCTGGCGGACACCAGGCTGTAATCGCGGCTGTCGGTTTGAGAGAGTCCGCCGATGACCGCTCGGGCCACCAGTCTACCGTACGAGAGTACGGACAGCATCACCCCCGGACTCTGCTGCAGGGGTAATTTGGGTTAGTTAGACTACTAACAACAGATCCGCGGCTCGAGATGAAGTCTGGAGATGTCACAACAAGCGCATCCACAATGTCAATCAGCGACGTTCAAATTCTCGCTGTCTTTACGGATCAGCTCTCCATAGCGATCGATCCGATGCGATTCAGAACATCCAAGTCGATCCGGCTTTTATGAAACTCTTTCTTCTCGCGCTGAGCCCCATCGCTGCGCGCTCCGCTCGCGTGTCTGTTCGTGAACTGCTGCCGAAGGCCGCGACGCGACTGAAGTCTTGTGACTGCTTTGACGTCAGACGCCGTTACGCAACCTCTGTACCTTTAATGGAGTGTTAAAAAAAACACTTTAATGGAGACCAATGAAAGAGACTTGTTGAAATACACAGGCCGCAGAGTTCATTTATAAAATAGGATGTACAAATTGAACCTAGTTACACTTTATAATAAAATACGTGTACAATTTTGTATCAAATTTAATGACTAAAAATGTTAGAATGTAGCCACTAAGTAAAAAACGAAATATGTATTCACCTATCCGTGGACCTGCACACGTGAGTGTACACAAAATTTCAAAGGTAAAGCATATTTCACAAATATTATATATCCTATATATCGTCATATTAATAAGTGGTTTACTATTTTTGTAGTGATGCAGATATAAAATGAGCTTGGCCCATGTCTGTTTCTGTTTGTTTTGATGTTGTCTTGATATCGCAGCTCCTTGGTAAAATACAAGAATACAAAAAAAAAAATCCAATTAAAATAGATTTTGTTCATCATATTTTATACACTTTAACACAGATTTGTGATTAAGGATAGGGCATTTGGAGGTATAATGCATGTGCCAAGAGCTTTACTCTGAAACAGCTTGTGGTTTCAGTCACATCAGGACACAGTCCAAGAACATGGACTTACAAACTTCTGGTTAAATGCCAGCTTTTGAAGATCTCAGCACGTGGTAGTTGAACTTGGCTGAACTACAGATTGTTCAAATACATACACTATATCAGCACTGACTCAGATGTAGGTTATTATTATTATTATTATTATTGTTATTTACTTGCATTTAATTCTTGAAGGAATTAAAGCTGTGCTGAGTGATAATTTGGTTATCTGTTGGAAATGTTGTTGGAAATTTGAACTCTTAGTGTGGTAGTTCATCATTACTCCATCTATTTCAAATGGAGTTGTTATGGTGTTATGAAACCCTCTATGAATTATGAATTATGTAAGGCTTTGTCGCCATCTAATGGTCGGACTCGCGCAGTACATTTGAGACCAACGAGATTCATCAGCTACATGACAAACTCGACTCTTATTAACTTTTTTAACTTGAATATGCGAAGCTTCCGGACTCATTCGCCTCCAGTTATTTTTCTGTACAAAAACATGCTGCTTTATATAGCAAATTTCGTTATAATATTATTTTAATTTATTATCATAATCATAAAAGCTGTTTGCAGTGGAAATAGTTTTACTGTTTATTGCACTTTGTTGTTCTTCTAGTTATTTAATAGTGACCAATGAATCAGAAGTCTCGCACGTTCACAGAAAATAACTGATCAGTTAAAAAAAAATGTTACCTGAATATATATATATATATATTTTTTTTTTGTTAATCCTAAATATCTTGTATAGAATTTAAAAAAAAAAAAAAAAAATACTGTAGTTTGTTCAACTGCTGCTGATGTGGCCTGGAATATAAAATAAAATAAAATAAAAATACTGTAGTTTGTTCAACTGCTGCTGATGTGGCCTGGAATATAAAATATCTGAATATAAATTTATAGTGACTGAATATATTAGATATTATGCCTTCTCTTTTTCACTTTGCTAAAACATTCACACTATCAATGCACTTGCAAGCACTGGTATTTTAACTGGAAGTGCAGCTTTAGTTTCTCCGCTCCTGATGTAAAGGCAGTCTAATATGTTGTTTCTTGACTCAGTAATGTCAAGCTTGTTTCTATGTCAGTCTTTTGATAGAGAGAGAGAAAAAGCCTAGTCAAAGCACTGTATAAATCTAGGTCATTCTACTTGCTGCATAAAAACTTGTTGACCTGTAACTTTGCACATCTATGAAGGCTGTGAACTGTTGTGGCTTAAGCAGTGGATGATTGAGGTTATAGGAATTTGTGTTTGTATAGACTGTAATGATTCACTTCAGCAGAATTTTGTGTAAAAATGTGCCTTGACTGCTTTTGAGGTTCAGGGTTGTGTTTATAACATAAGTATCGGAGGCCTTGTAAGTAAATTACTCTGGCAGTAGGTGGCAGTAAAGACTAATGTTAGAGGTCTCTTTCCTCGTTTTTTCTGCACAGCTTGGCTTCAGTGCCACTGAATGTGAGTTTGCAGTCTGAATTGAATGTCTGCACGTACCAGTAATGGCAATAAAAGTCTTTCAATTGACTTGTGTTTCCATTAAACATGTGAGAACAACACACAATGTGATCAGTGTTGAATGATTCACAAATAAATGACTCGTATGAGCCAGTTCTTTATGGTGAGTCAAAAACATATAGCACCAGTGTAACCAGATTTCTAAATAAATGACTCTTTTGAGCCTGTTCTTTTTAGTGACGAGTGTCATTCTATTCTCAAATACATGATTCTTAAAAGCTGTTTTTTGCATTAAAAAAATAAAATAAAAAAAGTAGCATGACCAGCCTGCTTCTTGAACTAATTGACTCTTATGAGCCGTTTTGTAGTGAATCCAAACCATAGGCCTACGGAGCTGCCAGTGTAATTTATTTCCTGAATAAAAGACTCGTTTGAGCCACTTAATGAAATGCTCAAAAAGATGAGTGAACGATTTGAATAATTTTCAGAAATGTAGAAATTCTGGACTATCTTTCAAAATGGTTACTGAATAAACATCAGACTATCTTACTAAATTGCTACTCTACTGTAATCATTATTTGATCAAGGTTCGATTTTGGCATTGATGGGGACATAATGGCAGACCACAGACATTTAATAGTCCCTACTAAATTCTACGCTCTTGCATTTTACATGATGGCTGTTTCGAGGTTTTTATTTTTTTTATTTTTTTTTTTTGTCAGAATCATTTGTTCACTTAAATCATTCCTACAAATGTGAATGTCATTCATTAGATGAAGTGTTTGTATTCTGCTCAAAGTCTGCAGCAAATCTTTATCAGAATAAACTTTTCTTCGTTTTTGCCCAACATATGTCTTGTCTTATATTCAACTCTAGACCTAATTATTATGTTTATAATGTTGAATCTTATAAATGTATTTTTGTCTTACAGGTGTGAATGTATTATTTTTCTTTATAATAAATCACACTTGCTTTGAAATTTTATTTTTTTATTTTTTTATCTAATCCAATGACATTCATACTTAATTGCGCAAATACTGCGTGTGGCTGTTGTAAATTCAAATGAATGCAAATGTATAGGCTTATGAATAATTTTACTGCACATGTTTTACTGGGCACTGTTTATCAGTAAAATAACAAAACCAACTCTAATATTAGATGCATTTTATTCTCATTTGGTTTAATTGTTCAGTTCGGTGCTGGAAATGAGAGACTACAGCATATAGCACAGGACAGTATTTATTGTGTCATACATGTGTCGTGATATTGAAATGACAGTTGTTGAATGGGAGATATTTCACTCTTAGTCCTTCTCCTCCCCGTGTGTGATGATGTAGACCAGATTCTTATAGTCCAGATTACCAGCCCCGTCTGGAGGAAAAGCACTAAACATCTGCTCCATCTGAGGAAAGATCGATGAAAAATGGCATTATAGTGTTTTTGTGAGTGGTTGTGTGGTTTACACAGTATAAAAAATCACTAGTCATATTCATAATCTATAGATAAACACAATATAATGTCACCTCCTGCTTTCCATTCACATAGAATATAAATGTCAATGTGACATACGGCACAGTGCTGTCAAGGACACGGAGAGCTGAAGCGTTAGACATAAAACAAATAATCTCAGATGTCAAACCTCTTCTGGAGAAAATCGGTCCGCTTGCGTTGTCAACATCTGTGCCAAACTGTGAGGAGAGAGAACTTCAGTTTGACCTTTTGATATAATCGAATTACTTCTGGCAAACACTTCAGACACTTCAGAAATATTTGGGCATGAATTTAAGATTTTAATTACATACAGAGTTTCCATCCATTTGAATCACAGCGTTTTAATATAAACTATTAAACCCAATATAATGCATATTTTCAGTCATGCATAAATGAAATTGGTATGAATTCTGTACTCATATATAAATATATAAACCTGCTTATTCTTTTTTCAAAACACATTCTATTTATTAGTACTATTAAAGAAATTTTTACCCATTTCATTTACGTCTAACTGAAAATTATACATCAACCTGTGTAAACCAAATGGCTATATTTTATATATATATATATATATATATATATATATATATAATTATTTATTTTATTATTTTTTGAGTGCACATGCATGCAGGGTTTGAAAAGCTTGTAAAATCATAAGCTGAAAAATAAAGCAGAATCTCTGGAGAAATGGATTTGCGGAGAAGCAGGGCAGATTGTGTTGTTTTTATGGTACTCACAAATCCTTCCTCAAGGTCCCCTTTCCCTCTGGGTCGAACACTTTAAAGGCATTCAGAATGGTCTCCTCTGCATCGGCACCTGTTTTTTTAAAAAAGAGTGCATAACAGAAAACTGACAAGAGAGCTAACTGTCTTTAAAATCCTCCAGGAATGCAATAAGACATACTTTGTACAGGATTCCTAGTGGAAATTCTATCACAATTCTGAGCTGATCTTATGGGAATCATCATACAGGCTCATACAAGAGCTTCCAGAACATATAGTTCCTTATAGGCCTATTATGATTCCCAGTAGGATCAAATGCTTCTGTAGAAAGAAAATCCCTGTGTGATTTCTTGTCCACTCATGAGACTTTATTCCAAAGCGCCTAGTTTTGTTTGAATGAAGTACAATATACAGTAAGATTTTAAGAATAAAACTCGATGTTATCTTTTTGAAAGAATCTCTTCTGCTCACCAAGGCTGCATTTGTTTTTAAAATATACAGTAAAAATTTTATTATTTTGAAATACAACAATTCAAAACAACTGTTTTCAATCTGAATATATTGTAAAATGCAATTTATTCCTGTGATCAAAGCTGAATTTTCAGCATCATTACTCCAGTCTTCAGTGCCACATGATCCTTCAGAAATCATTCTAATATACTGATTTGATGCTCAAGAAACATCTCTGGGTATTATCAATGGTGAAAACAGTTGTGCATATTTGTGTGAAAATGATGATACATTTTATTTTTCAGGATTCTTAGATGAATAGAAAGCTCAAAAGAACAGAATTTATTGGAAATAGAAATGACTTGTAACATTATAAATGTTTACCGTTGCTTTTGATCAATTTAATGCATTGTTGCGGAATAGAAATGTTCATTTTTCAAACAAAAATTTTACTGACCCATAATTTTCATTAGTAGTGTAGATTTAAGTGAAAAAAAAAATATATATATATATATATATTAGATAAAAAATATTAGAATAGTTAAAGAACTTGAAAGAATGATCAAGAGGTTACAGTCAGAAATGTTGGTCTTAAGTTAGTGGCTTGTCGAGGCAACATGAAGATACTTGCTTATATAATCCTGCTAGATAAATTCAAATTCCTACAGGGTTTTTGGATTCTTAGTACCACTTCACCCCACCATTTACCTTTAAGCTTCTCCCCAAACATGGTGAGGAAGACAGTGAAATTAATGGGTCCTGGAGCCTCCTTTAGCATCTCGTCAAGCTCCTCTTGTTTGACGTTCAGGCGGCCTGCGGAGGCAGAGGTCAGAACTGCTGTCAGAGAGATGCTTCATCCACCAATGCAGAACGACAGTGACGTATAGCAGAGATTATTACAGTCCACCTAAAGCTGCGAACGTATCCCTCAGGTCATTCTTGTCGATAAACCCGTCTCTGTTCTGGTCCATGATTGTAAAAGCCTGAGGCAGATGAAAGAGAGAGAATATAGGGTGTGTGTGAGAGGGATGCAGAAAGTAGTCTGATGGTGTTTAAGGTGTTTGTCAAAGGTGAAGCGTGTCAGTTCTGTACCTCTAGTGGCACCGAATGGAATTGCAAAAAATGATTAAAAATTAGTCGAACATACTTCTTCAGTGTTAGTTGACATATTGTGTTGCTTGAGCCTTTTTGATGTTGATGTATATAATTTTAATGGTCCTTTTGGAAAGCAGCATACGTGCATTTTGACGAACTTTTGTGGTTGCCGAATGTTTGAAAACATGTTTAAATGTTCCTCATGCAATGCGTAGAATTAAACCCGTTTTGTATGCATTTTTTAAGACTCTCAATTTGCTTGTTTTCACTACTTTTACTGTAAGTTCAACTAAAAATTAATAATTTATTTAATTTATTATAATTTGTTTACTCACCATCATGTTGTTTCAAATTTATTTGTGTTTTCTGTGCAATGCTAAAGGAGTTTTTTTCAAACTGGTGCATGAGTCAGTGTTATTTTAGTATCATAGAGATTCTATGCTAGTTATTATGACTACATTGTGTTTTTTTAATTGATATATTTAGTTTTAATTTTTATCATTTTTATCATTTTTTAATATGCACAATATACAGTTTTTATTCATTTTTTTTCTTTTATTATTATATTGCTATTTTAGTACATCAAGTTAAACTAAATGAACAATATTTCTTTAGCAACTAGCTGAAATAAAATATTAAAAACCTTGAACTTATTCATTTTATTACAGCTATTTGCCAAGGCAACATTTATCATTTTGATTTAGTAACTTGATGTGCTGTGATGTGAAATAAAAATGAATAAAAATAAAATATTAAAATTTTATTCCAGTTGAAGTTTATTTTATGTAACCACAAAGCATGTATGTATGTATGTATGTATGTCTATATTTCTTTCTTTCTTTTTTAAAGTTTTAGTTTTAACCCCGCTTTGACTCAAACCAATGACAAGCCATTTTTGAATTTTTGGTGGCAGGGACAGATTATCTAATGGTTTGCGACTCTCACAAAGCTATCGGTTGACTCCAGAAGTCTTGGAATATAATTCTCAAGTCATATGGCCTACTGCTATGATATTTTAAGGTAAATTTATGTTGTTGTTTTTTTGTGTTTCACAGAAAAATAATAACGTGTAATGACATCAGGGTGAGAAAATAATCACAAATCATTCTTTAACTAAAGGTCAGACCTCTCTGTCATGCTGCTTTTTTTTTTTAGTGTTTCTAGTTTTGCAAAACTCCCTCAGTTGTGTATTTATAGTTCCTGTAATTCCGCTTTACTTGCTGTCTTTGTGTTTGTTTGTGATCTGTGAGAGAGAGAGTCAGACCGAAAGAGAGAGAGAGAGAGAAAGACGGCTAGCATTTGTCTGCACGTTCTCATCACTGCCATCTCAGATCAGCGTCATGCTTATCCTGTTTGTCGTGATCTTTTCACAGCCGCTTTGAGACCAGAGAGAACGTCTGTCCTGCTGCATTTTCCACGCAAATTTCAGGGCCCTGACAGCAGGTTGGAGTGTGTGTGAGCGAGTGTGTGTTCGGGGTGTAAATCACTCCGCTGTGCTAATCGTTACTGACACATTCTGAATTATTCACTAGCGATGATGAACACTGACATATTGAAGTCACATACGGGAATCTCGCTGTAGATGCTCGATATCACAGTGAAAGAGTCACGATAAAGACAATTGTCATAGCAATTAGAGTCAAACGAGTGCTTGGTTTGTACCTCTTTGAACTCTTGGATCTGTGTTTGTTCAAACATGGAGAAGACATTTGAATTGGCTCCTTCTGCCCGCTTCTTTGCCTTTTTGGGTGCCTGCGCAGAATAATCACATGTGACTTGCTAAATAGAAGTACGCTTTGGCATTGGTGCACTTTATTCCAACATTATTTTCCAAAAAGAAGAATAACATGCTTCAAAAACCCTCTGAAACGTCTTTGGCTGATAATATGAAGCTTACCTCTTATTTTACCTGTTTTACTAGAAAATACATTACAAATACATTTAAGTCATTATATATATTTTTTTCCAGCTAGGATGCTTTAAATTGATCTAAAGTGACAGTTACTTTCTATTAACTGTCTATTTCTATTTTCTGTGCTTTCTATTCATCAAAGAATACTAAAAATAAAATTGTGGTTTCCATAAAAGTATGAAGCAGCACAACTGTTTTCAACATTGATAATAATAATAAATGTTTCTTGGCAGCATGCTGAAAATCACAGGAATGAATAGAAAAATAATATTTCACACTATAACTGTTTTTGCTGTAGTTTTAATCAAACAAATGCATCACTGGTGAGCAGAAGAGACTCTTTTCAACAGCATTTACAGACTCCAAACGTTTTTTTTTACGCCAGTAAAATGGGTTGCAAATGCCATTTCAAGTTGACTTTAATATCACAGTTGTGATAGTCTGTTGAAATGCAAACTTTTGCTGAAGTCTCCTGCAAAAAGGTCCTCACATGACTCCTCCTAACATTGTCTCAAAGTGCGCTACTAACTCTCAAATATTTCTCATCAAATTCTTCCTGAGCTGCTATTCACGTTCATTTGAGCTCTTTTGTGTTTTCTCTTAAGGAGTTTTAGGTGTAGCATCATCCTGTGAGCAGTAATGTGTTGAGTGTGTGAGAGTGGATGTTTGGTGCCCTGCAGGATGTAGAATTAGCCGGGAGAGCGAGAACTCAGCCAGTGGATCAGATGTGGGATTACACACTGGCGCTGGCTGTTGACAGCCTCATCTCTGAGCCTGTTGATAGGTAATCCCACCAAGACAGGGATTAATCGCTACTATTTACATTCCTGCCACAGAATTTGGAAAACATTGCGAGATGCGTTTCTGCTCGATGACATCGCAGCCCAACAGCTGCTCGTCTGCCTTCTGTCTGGATTACATCTCAACAGTTGTGCTGTAGACGAGGCCAGAGCTCAACCACCAAATATGCTGAGTATTTTCAAAGGATTTTTTAATAAACAGCATAAATAAACCCAGAGGAAAATGTTATTGCTAAGGTTCATAACTCAAGAGAGTTCTTATTTAAGTATCAACTTCAACTATGTCTCAAAAATTCCTTCAGAGAAATAAAAGATGCTTGACATACAGTAATAGAACTATAAAATTAACAATGTGGATAGTAGCTCAGCTCATTTGAATTAGATTTTTCCTCTATCTATCTATCTATCTATCTATCTGTCTGTCTGTCTGTCTGTCTGTAAAATTAATGGATAATGTCCTGGTAGAAAATTACCAGTACCTTTTTTATTTTAATTTATTTTATATTTTGTATTTATT
>JAFVLL020041104.1:0-10453 GCA_021397915.2 Tor tambroides
ATTACTGACACTCTATCCTCCAATTTGATACTGTTAAGTGCTTTGACGCAATCTGTATTGTTAAAAGCGCTATATAAATAAAGGTGACTTGACTTAACTTGACTGGTGTTCTTAACAGACTACCCTTTAATAGAGCGACCAATAACAGGCCGACACAACAGCTTCATGCAACCTATGAGAAGGAAAGAAAGAGAGCAGCACAATACAACAAAAGAAAATATCAAAAAGAAACAGTCATACTCATAACAATATTTAACTTTTTTTGTCCTGGTAACAGTGGTAGCTGGCCAAATGATATAAAAATGATATAAAATTTTCTACACAAAATATGCTTTCCCTACATGTCCCCTCTGTTGTCCGCATGTCCCAAGTTCAGCTCTGGAATGATAGAGAATTTGGCCACAGGAGGTGGGTCAGTGTAGTAGCAGTTTAGCCAAAAAGACATGAACATACTCAAGATATGACATAAAATTTAGCTAGTCAGCATCCTCAAATCCAATCCAAAAAGTGCAATTATTTTGTCACCCCTAACAAGCCACTACTAAAGTCAGGACCAGTCTGTAGGGGCTGAATAAAGCAAACCAGTGTCTTCAGTGTTTTATAATGGATGCTCACCGAAGCATGTGTGTTGTAGTGTTTTAGAGGAGTTTGTGACAGTCCGTGGTGTTTATGTACCTATGGGCATCAAACACACTCACTCACTCTGACAGAGGAAATGTTCACTGAAGATGTCGATCGTTCTTCAGATTGCTTAGTTTCAACACATTCAGAATGTTTTTGGATTATTGTTTTTTTTTTCCACCAGCTGCCACTGCCTGGTAAGAACTCTAGCTGCTACATTTTGGACTTCGCTTATTTATTGAAAATTCACGTAGCTGTCTTGCCCAGATTATGACATTAACTGTTGCTATCTTTCTGACAATTCACATATTACTTTCAAATCTAAGTTTTTCCATGCTGCGCGCAGCACTCGTTTTTTTTTTTTTTTTCACTGTGTACTCTAGAAACCAAAGCACCAGTGAGTGGGTAGTGTATCTCGTGGGGCTGTATTCTGGAACGCATATCCACTAACAACAGGCAAAGCTCTGACTTTATAAGCCTGGTCACAGGCTCCAATAGGTTGACTCCCTCAGATCCTTCTGGAGCCCCATAAATACGGAAGCTGTTCTGTCGTAAGCTTCTAGATCAGTTAACTTTGTTTGCATGCATTTTGATTCCCCAGTGATTTTTCGATAATGGCTATATGTTGATCTGTCTCTGACATTGTTGATTTCACTTCGTCCACTGCTTTCTGCTATTTCATGGCTTCCTCTGTTAACCTCTCAGACTGATAAAAGATTTTTAATTAATACAGTTTTGTTAACTGGTTTTGGATATCAGAAAAAATAAACATCCTCTAAGGCTGGCCGCACACTAGATGATTTTCAAATCTTAAACGATTTTAAAACCATGGGAAAACACAGATATGAAGACAGTTCAACTGATTTTTAGCCTAATAATCCTCTGAATGCACACACTAGACGATTCGACCAGACCACACACTTGTTGACTGTAGGAGCGATTTCACAGTGACATGTGATCTCACAGAGACTCACAAGATCAAACATGACTAGAGGAGAAATACAAATCGATACAACCTGGCCCTCCTGGCGTGCGTTCTGTTTGACAGTGAAAAACAAAGTATAAAAAAAGAATACAGGTGATGTACTCTGCTTTCCTGGCATATCTGTGGCTGCCAAGTTTCAGCTATAGAAGCGTGCAACATCCGGTAGGTGACGCTTGCTCACTCTCATTGGCTATCGTGGGTATCACGTCAGAGGCAGCCCAAACAAGAGTCGTAAATGTCAAACATGTTTGACATTTATGATTTGAGTTCAGGGACGGTCCATCTAGATCGGGAGCACTTATGGTTATTTAATGGCACCACACAATAGAGGATTTTTTGGACAAAAAAATCATTTATGACAAACCTCAAATCGGGCCACACTCCCCAATCAAATCAGGCTTAAAACCGGCCTTAAAATTGTCTAGTGTGTGGCAAACCTAACAGGATACTAAAGAGACTACATCCAATATTCCTGGTGTGGAGATTCAATGTTACTGTGTTCAGTGTTCAATGTTCAGATTGCAATTTACCCTTTGCAAAACCCACCCACCTTAGTTACTGTAGCTGTCGAACAAGCCATGCTGCTCTCACACTACACATCATGTTTGTCGTGTCTTTCCCTTTTTAGTTAGTAAGACAGAGAACGTAAAGAAGAGTCAGGGCTACCAATTTAGGAACAGAAAAACTTGTGTCTTTTAATTCTCACATTGCACTTGTGTATACAGGGAGCAAATTACTTTGTCATCACTACATGACTCCACCCCTTAGTTACATATTAAAGTATTATTTTTATTCATACATAACAATGTTCTCATGCAGTAAAAAATACATCGCAGAGCAAAGAGGACACTGACAACATGCCGACAGACAAGACTTCTGGTTACTTCTGGTTTGAAACAAGGTCTCAGCTTTCAAATTTGGTCATTTTTTAAGAAATTCAAACAATAAATACTATTTTGTGGCTCTTTAGTGTGTCATGAGAAATCACTGTATTGCCTCAGTTCAAGCGGCACTTGAACTGATCTTCTTTTGATATTTAATTAAAGCACAAAGTAAACATGAATGAACATCAGAACGTATTTTATTTCAACCATGGAAAGACATCAATAGACACCATTTTTAAAGTTTAAGTCCAAAGTTGATCTACTCCCTTGTCTGATTTGTTTGTCGGACAAGATGGCAGATCTGACATCGTGATTGGTCAGATCGCCTGTCAGTCAAGCTCATTGCAAAGGTTAACTGTGAATGAATTTGGACTCAGGTGGACTCGGATTCTGACATTTTGGAAGCAGAGATTTTTCAGAGTACAGACAAACCCATGTTATATGTAATATAAAATTTTAAAAAATAAGTAACAACATAAAATTAAGATAAAAAAAACATTAATAAACTCAATTAATAAACCCACTCAAACTCAATCGATTAAAAACTAGTACTTGTCTCAGATTTGACAAGGTGGATTCGGACCCAACACTACTTGAAACACCGAAGATCAGTGGTGAGAATCCTAGAATGTTATTTCCAGTTCTTCTCTGCCATGCTGCTGAGTGGTTTGCAATTGTAGCTCTGTGTAGCTTTGTTTTTCTGTTGGAATCTTACTATCACTCTCTGTTGTTTAAACTGCTAAAATTTATCTTAATTATTACCATACGTCTGATATTATCTAACAAACTAATTTGACATGGTTTGCTTTTTAATCTAAACCGCTAGCACAGCGTGTTAGCATTCTGTTAGCTTGTCATTCACATCTACCATTTCTTTTCTGTCTCTCGCTCCGCTTTTCATAAGTTCATCAAACAACTGTGGTAAGTTGGAATCATTCAACAAATAAGGTGAATCATGCCACCTTCTCCTGTTATTGTCACTTGCACTATGTGCCACATGTTTAGTGGAGCTTTCTCTGTTTGACAGAAACCTGGCTAAAACCAGATGATTACATTACTTCAAGTGAGTCTACCCCCAAGATTACTGTTATAAACATGTGCCACATCCAAAAGAGAAAGGGGGAGGTGTTGCTACAATTTATAGTAATATTTTAAGTATTTCTCAGAGGTCTCGATCTTAAGTATAATTCGTTCGAAGTAATGGTGTTTATCCAGTTTAATAAGTGCTAATGATAAATCCCTTTTAATATTTGTACTGGCTACTGTAGACAGGCCACCTTACAGACTTTATCAAAAAAATTGCTGATTTACCTATAGTGCTAGCTGCAGATAAAGTCAGTGTTGGTGATTCATGTAGATAATGCAAAAGATGCATTGGGATTAGCATTTATAAACATTCTAAAATGTATTGGAGTTAGACAACACGTGACAGGACCCACTCATTTTCATAATCATACTTTAGTATTATCAAATGGAATTGATGTCAGTGACATTTAAATTCTGCGTGATATATCAGATCATTATCTAGTCTCGTGTATAGTCCATATAGCTAAAGCTGCAAATTCAACTCCTTGTTGCAAATATGGTAGAACCATCACTTCAACCACAAAAGAATGCTTTGTAAATAATCTTCATGACTTGTCTCAATTCCTCAGCATATCCAATATATCAGAAAAACTTGATGTTGTAACAGAAACTATGGTTCTCTTTCAAGCAATCGTTCGGTATCTCACTATGGGAAATGCCTCAGGCATGATGGACTATGCAAGCACCAATCACACCATGTCTGTCTGCTGAGCAGACCAATCACAGCTCATGACCAGGAACCCACCCCCTTCCTATATATACCGCTGTGATCCCTGAAACGGCATTCTTGATCTCTTCCGCGTAAAGACATTCTTTCTTTCCTTTAAGCTGCACTGCTCCAGTTCACAGACGTACCATTAAGGTTGACATTGCCGAACGCGGTGCAGTTGCAATCTGTCATGGATTGTTTGCTCTACCTTGAGTTTCTCTGCTTCACTTTTTGAGTAGCGCAGTATCTAATAGCTAACGCATCAAGGCATGCTATAAGCCTGACTTGTCCACAATGTTGGAGTCTAAGATTGCGGCGGAGAGAGAGAAAGATGCCCCTTCCCAATTTTGTCCAGCAGCTTGTGGTTTCATAATCTCCAGTAGAGATCCTCATCCGATGTATATTGCTTGCATGGGTGCTAAGCATGCTCAGGCTGCACTGGTGGATGTGGAAAGTTGTCCGCACTGTTGGGTTATGCCGGCCAGGATCTTGGAAAGAAGCCTTCGGGTGGCTGCATCCTCTAAAGATGATCTGTGTCTCTCTGCAATCCCTCTGCCTGAAGGGGCTCAACCCTCTCCCCCGTGGGATCTTTCTTTGTGGGGGGATATTATGGATTCAGAGTCCCCTGAACTTTCACATTTCAACCAACGGCTGCTAGTGGAAGGCGAGGAGGCGGAGGGTGATGAGGAAGAGGACTAGGAGATGTTAGCTTGCTTCCTTAGAGATGAGCCGGATTATGAGGAGGATGATGCTATCCTGTCTGCAGATTAAGCATCCAGGCCCGTGAACGCACAGAGTGGTGATCTGCCATCAAATGCGGTAGACTGTGAATTGGTGGAGGTTTGTAAGTGTGCAGCAGCTAAGCTTAACATCGCTTGGCCAGTAACTTCGGGTGAACCAGGAGTTAAAAGGCATATTTACAACGGTAAGAGGCTCCCTTCTCGCCTTCCCCCAGCGAAACAACTGCTTCCCATTTTACCGGCGTGTGAGGCAGAGATGAAGCTCTTTACTGGAGGTGAACGAGGAGCTTAGGCTGTCCCCTCCCTTCCCGGGAAAATGGAATGCTTCGCTGCTTCCATGTACCAGAAAATTTATAAATCAATGGCGCTAGCTTAACGCAACTTCATTGTTGATGGCCTATCAAGCTGAGCTTTTGGAGATGCTGGGCACTCAGCTGGACTCCAGCAATCCAAACCCGGTGGTCTGGGAAGAAATCTGTAATATTACAGACCTCAATCTACGCACCTTGCGTGGTGCCATACAGAGCTGTGGCCGGACCTTTCTTAATGCCCTAGTGGATTCAAAGGGTTTATTCGGCCGGGCTGTTGTGGTGATGAGACACAGATGCGACCTTTAAAAGAAGGAAGGTGAGGCGTTTGACGTCTGCTTAACATGTAAGAAAGCGCAGCATCCTCCTGTTCCTCTGCGGACCATGGAGGTTTTTGAGCGTGTCTAGGACTGCAAAACCCCAAAGTACAGAGCAGACAGCTCGCCCCCCAAGGGTTTTCTGTGATGTCCTCTCCCGGGTCTGCCACACCTTTTCCCCCACCCGTAAAGAAGCAGAAGGTATGGAGTTCAGATGTTCTAAATTGTGTTCAGGGCAGTTCAGCTTCCCCTCAACACACAATGTTCAGCGTGTTGCACACAGTAATACCACACGTTCAAGTGCAGAAAACTAAAGAAGAATGTGGTCTGATAAGTTCAAGCGCAAGTTCTCAAAGTGCGTGGTCACAAAGCACTTCAGTCCCTGGGTTCAAAGCAAATAATAAAACACTCTCTGTTGCATCCAGGCTCATTGCCGAGGGCGCAGGGACACAAAAACAAAAACACAGTGAACCAAGAGATGAAATGTTCTCTGGGCCAGACAGATCCAGTTTTCTCTCTGTCCGCTAGATGGTGCCATCTGCTAGATGGCAGAGAGGTTACGCTGCTGCCTAACCTGGTTTTCATCCCCAAGGTCAGTGATTCAGTTTATAACTGCACTGCTTTGGAATTGAGTGTTTCATCCCCCTCCATTTGCTTCAGAGGAGGATGGTGATTTGCACACGTTGTGTCCGGTACGTGCTTTATGTTATTATGTAAATAGGACACAATCGTTCATAAAGAATGATCAGTTATTAGTTTCATGGGCTGTTCAGTATAAGGGTAAGCCAATCTCCTTGCAGTGCCTTTCCCATTGGATGGTGGAGGCGATTGAGTTGGCCTATATAGCTATGGGTTTCAATTCCCTGGTGGACTTAAGGGCTCATTCCACATGAGGGATGGCTAAATCCTGAGCCCTATTCAGGGGGATTTCAGTAGGAGATATTTGCACAGCAGCTAGCTGGGCTTCCCTCATACATCTATCAGATTTTACCGTCTGGATGTCACTGCGCCTTCTGTGGCTCATGCAGTTCTCAATGTCGGCTCGTCAGTGAAATAAGGAAAAGGAAGGAAAGGAAGGACGTGTGGCCAAGTATGGTGACCCATACTCAGAATTTGTGCTCTGCATTTAACCCATCCAAGTGCACACACACAGCAGTGAGTAGTGAACAACAACACACACACACACACCCGGAGCAGTGGGCAGCCAATGCTGTGGTGCCTGGGGAGCAGTTGGGGGTTTGGTGCCTTGCTCAAGGGTCTCACCTCAGTCGTGGTATTGAGGGTGGAGAGAGCGCTGGATATTCACTCCCCCCACCGACAATTCCTGCCAGCCTTGAGACTCAAACCCGCGACCTTGGGGTTACAAGTCCAAGTCTCTATCCATTAGGCCACGACAATAAGAGGTAATCTTTCATTTTTGCCGGGTCTGTTCGGGGGCATCGGAAATCATGCATTACGGGAGTAGGCCATATCATTCCCATTGGTGCTTCCATAGTCTATCATGCCTGAGGCGTTTCCAATAGTGAGATACCTCACTCTGTTTTCAGAGAATCAGGGTTACATAAGTAACCTTACGATTCTCTCTTTTCAAGTACTTTAGATATGTGTAGGTGCGGGAAAGGTTTGTCTTTTATTTTGAAATTGTCATTTCCTGTTTACTACGTCACTTGGGCTTAGGTGTATATGTTCCTGTTAGTTTTCCGGTGTGGCAGGAAGGAAGGGGGTGAGTAGCTGGAGCGCTCACTTTCTGTTGACCGTTTTGTTTCTTTGTCTAATTTCATTTTTGTTTATTTTCCGTTTTATACTTTACCGTCATCGTTTATGCTTTGTTACTTTTATCGTTGTAAATAAACCTCCTGTTATTGCATTGAAACGCATCACTGATTCGTTCCACTACTCAGCCTCTTAGCAGATACTGGACGACGTTACAATATGGTTGCTCCTTTACGCTTAACGAAGATTAAAGAAAACTATCCAGTACTGTGGTATAACGAGCACACTCGTGCCCTAAAGAGAGCAGCCCAGAAAATGGAGTTCAGCTGGAAGAAAACAAAACTACAGGTATTTCGTATTCCATGAAGGAAAGTATTTTCTCCTATAAAAAAGGCTTTAAAAACTGCTAGATCTGCTCACTTTTCGTCTCTTTTAGAAGAAAACAAACACAACAACCCCAGATATTTATTCAGTACAGTGGCTAAATTAATGAAATATAAAGTATCAACTCACACTGACATTTCCCAACAGCACAACAGTAATGACTTTATGAACTTCTTTCAAGATCAATACTGTTAGTAATAAAATTATAACCATGTAGTCGTCAGCTACAGTTTCGCATCAGCACTATAGATCCCCTGAGGAACAATTCCACTCATTCTCTGCTATAGGAGAGGAAGAATTGTATAAACTTAAATAATCATTAAAATTTAAATAATATTTAAATACCTTAAATAAACTTAAATAATCTAAACCAACAACATGTATGTTAGACCATATACTATCGAAACTACTAAAAGAGGTGCTTCCAGAAGTCATAGATCCTTTTCTGAATATTAATTCATAATTGTCATTATAATTTGTCCCAAAAACCTTTAAATTGGCTGTTATTAAGTCTCTCATTTAAAAAACACAAATTGATTCTAGAGAATTAGTTTATTACAGACTGATCTCAAATCTCCCTTTTCTATCAAAGATACTAGAAAATGTAGTATCTTCACAATTATGTTCCTTCTTGGAGAAAAATGGTATCCGTGAGGAATTTCAGTCAGGTTTTAGACCGTATCATAGTACTGAGACTGCTCTCATCAGAGTTACAACTGACCTGCTCTTATCATCCGTTTGCAGTTGTATCTCTCTATTAATGCTAATGGATATTAGCGCTGTTTGACGCTATCGACCACAACATTCTTTTGAATAGAAAATTATGTTGCCATTAATGGAATTGCACTGGCATGGTTCAAATCATACTTATCTGACCGTCAAAAATTCGTAATAGTAAATGATGATGTACCATATTGATCACAATTGCAGTATGGAGTACGACAAGGCACAGTACTAGGACCGTTGCTTTTCACGCTTTACACGTTACCATTGGGAGATATCATCAGGCAGTGGCATGCACAGACCTCCGGAGGGGCAGGGGACAAGCGACATTACGAGGGCACAATCGCGGTCCGGGGGGGGGGGATGAGTGTACAGGGGTCCCCCTCAGTAGAAACCGTGGTCCGGAGGGGTCCCCCTCGGTAGAAATCGCGGTCCGGGGACACATAGACCAGACAGAAAGGTTATTTTAGCATCTGCGATTAAAGGGGCTTCATCATCAGTTAAAAACCCAGGTGTGCTATTTGATAGCAATCTTTCCTTTGAAAGCCAGTTTCAAAACTGCATTTTGCACTCTGCACTCCATCTTAAAAATATATCTTAAATTATGACCTATGCTCTCAATGCCAAATGCAGAAATGTTAATTCACGCATTCATAACCTCAAGGTTAGATTATTGTAATGCTTGATTGGGTGGTTGCTCTGCATGCTTAATAAACAAACTCCAGCTGGTCCAAAATGCAGCAGCTAGAGTTCATACTAGAACCAGGAAGTATGACCACATTAGCCTGGCTCTGTCAACATTGCACTGGCTCTCTATTAAACATTGTATACATTTTAAAATCTTGCTAATTACTTAAATGGTTTAGCTCATCAGTACTTGAGTGAGCTTTTATTGTGTTATAGTCCTTCACATCCGTTGCAATCTCAAAACTCCAGCTATTTGATAATAACTAGAATATCATAATCAACTGCGGGCAGTAGATCCTTTTCCTATTTAGTGCCCAAAACATGGAACAATCTACCTAGCGTTGTTTCGGAGGCAGACACACACTGTCAGTTTAAATCTAGATTAAAGACCAATCTCTTTAACCTGGCTTACACATAACACACTATACCATATAATTCAGATCCATTAAACGATGGTTAAACTGCGTTAATTTAGGTCAATCAGAACCAGGAACAATTTCTATAACACCCGATGTACTTGCTACATTGTAAGAAGAATGGCATCTATGCTAATATCAGTCTGTTTCATTCTTATTCTGAGGTCATTTCAGTGACCTGGATCCAGTCTGTATCCTGTCCAGATGGTGGATCAGCACCTCAAGATGACCTCTACAGTCCTAAATGTCAGCGGAGACCATGGCAACTAGACCTGAGACTCGAACCTGCAACCTTCATGTTGCAAGTCCGACTCTCTAACCATTAGGCCATGACTGCCCCCAAGCAGTTAATCATGAACTGACTTTAACTGAAAAAACTAAGTGTTTACTATTGTCCTTTTGCAGTATTGACACACTATTTTCCTGTTTAATACTGTAAAGCTGCTTTGACACAATCTGTATTGTATAAAGTGCTATATCAATAAAGGTGACTTGATTCGACTTGAATGTTTAGCCATATCAGCAGCTGGAACCAGCTCCCAGATGTCACCATATGAGCCCCAACAGTAGCAACATAGCAACACATTTGCCAGTTCATTGTCTCATGAATCAAATAATGCAGAGCAGTGTTCATTATTTATGTATGATTTGTGTCCTTTTATTTACAATCTTTCTTTTACATTGTGGCATTTCACAGCAAGATAGAAGTTTAACCAATAGTTTGATTCTGAGATATCAATATATGAAATGGAGCATGCCAATACTATCAAAATTAGAGGGCATCTAGTCAAGTCAAGTTGAGCTTTATTGTCATTCCGCTGCATGTGGGGACATACAGTGGAACGAAATGTCGTGCCTCACGGGACCACGGTGCTACATA
>JAFVLL020041105.1:0-47923 GCA_021397915.2 Tor tambroides
TTAGTTGGTATTTCTGATGTCTTGGCTGTGCAGCACCTTGGTCAGCACTTGTTGCTTTTAAGGTGCTATATAAATAAACTTGACCTTGACCTTGATAGAAAAAGTCTTAGATCTTTGAGTTCAGCTCATGAAAAATGGGGGCAAAAACAAAAGTGTTGCGTTTATAATTTTGTTCAGTATATATTCTATACTGTACCTAAGTATACTTTGTAATAATGTCAAATTCATTTACAATTTAAATTATGTTTTAACCTTTTGTTGTGCTTTGAAAAAAATACACTTGATGTACTGAAGCACCTGTAAAGTGTACTTCAAAGTATTTACATTTAAAGTAAATATATTTAAATGTTCTAAACTTCATCATTAATGCATTATATGTATTAATATAATTTTAAATATATTTCAAATCTGACATGCAGTTCCAATAGAAATGAAATGAACAGAATTAAATTTTAGTTTACCATATACACTTTTCAGTATATTCAGCAGTACACTTTTAACCACATATCAAGCATGATAGAGTTATTCTGAGTTTTCTGAGAAAATCTTATGGGAAATGAACAATGACACTTGTTCCAGGGAAATGGTACAATGGTAATACAATGGTATTCTTTTAGTGGCTTGGAGCACCATATAAAATACCAAGGTAAAACCATCTCATGTATCACTGTTCCATAGTACCACCACACTAATTGTCAATACTATGATTATCATTTCAAATCTCATTAATGAGTGTCTATATATTGTGTGGTGGTAAAACAATAATGGAAAGTTTAAGTTAATGATAAATATATAGGTTTGTTAAATGCACACACTACTGGATGCTGTAAATCCTTTGAATTCAGTGCTGTTTATGGGGTTTTCAGTGCAATGACCTTGTTTTGCAGAGGAATATTAATCTTCGTTAATAAGCGTGCAAAAGATTTACCGCAATGTCCGTGACAGAGGAAGAGAAGGTCACAAGACCCGTAATGGAGTGATTAAGAACATCTTCATAGCCGTGTTTGGTTTTAATCACTTATTGCAGTAACATTGAGAGTGTACCTGAACAGAGGTATTTCAGTCCTGATAGTGATTCACATCAAACCTTTTGATGAGGAGGAGACAAGGAAATAAAATTTGGACAGAAAGCTGTGTTCCAGATCTTAGTGAGCTGACTATAAACAGCATTTTATGACAAGCATGTTTGAGATGTCAAGATTGACATGTTCATCATGGATCAGACAATCACAATGTGTGTTTCACATTTTTGTGCTTACTATAGAATCATGTCATTAGCTTAGCAACAGGGATCAAACTTTATAGGAATCAAGTGTAAGCACTAATCAAGTCAGTACTGCATAAATGTATGTTTAGGATGCTGCCTAAAGCCTGGTTCACACTGCACCAAGAAACTCAAAGACAACTTACATGGGCTCATGACAGAGCCTAGAGTTACACCCCAACAAACACCTACAGGTAAACACTGACTCAACAAGTTTTGAGAACTGTGCTGTTTCTTGGAGTTTAATGTGATAGTATGAATTGGCCTCTAGACAGGTTTTGGAACAGAGCTGAATTAAACTGAATACAATTTGGTATAGGATTTACTTTAAAACAGTTTTCACTCAGGAATCGATATGATCAATAAGTCATGTCAATATGTTTTTCCATTACTTATTTACAACTTTGAAACAACTAAAACAGCTGATCATAAAGCAACAAGATCATAAAGCAAGGCCATGCAAACAATCATGCATATAAAGCTCGACTTCACAATAAAGTGTACACAATCTCTGTTTCTCAATATCATAGAGAATGAGCTGGATTCTTTTGCCTCTGTTTGAAATTGAATTCAGGAGAGTAAGACGGTCCCCGGGTGTCTATTGATTTTAGACTTGTTCTGATAATATTACTGAGGACAGTTCATCTCATACCACCAAAGGAAAGGAGAGATGAAACTGCGTACAGATGGCCTGACACTCTAGCTCATATTGATATTTCTCTGCTATTTGAAACGTACAGTGAACAACCGTAAATAAAGATGGACATGTAGGCATTTTTCATTACACACAAGCAGTGGCTCTATATTCCATATGGTGCATATTCTACGCTACTTAAAACAAATTTATCTGACTCCTATACCACAGTTAGTCAGTCTGTCTTCAATGTGTGCTTCTCTATCTTACTTTACATTTATGGGTGCTTCAACTTGAGGCAATTTTATGTTTCAGGGGTTGATTTTTCAGGTTTTCATTTTCTTTTCATAAACATTTCTTTTGTTATATGGTCACTTTAAAACTGTCTTGACAGTGTTTTACCACATACAAATTATAACCTAAAAAAACCCCTATATTTTGTTACTTTACTTTTGTTACTAAATGTCTCATAGCTAAAGGAATTTCCTTTTATGTTATGTTTTCACATTCTTGTTGGCGAGAACGCATGACTCTTAATTGTCACTAACCTTGACAACACTGAACCTTCTTTGCAGGCTTTATACAGCCTTGCCTCAGCATTACTAAATATCTCCATAAGCTATTCACCTTGGCATTCGCAATATTCATTAAGTCTTTAAGGCTGTCTTTATTTCCATTCTAAAGAAGCTTTGAGGAAGCAGTCTTATTGTTCATGCATTACTTACTGTGCCATGCCTGATAAAAGTATGGAAAAATATGGGAGAAGAGACTCTAGTCACAGGTATCACCTAATTCTTTGTGACTTTTACATGTTTTTGCTCAGTGAAAGTGAGGTCCTTACACTTAGCTGTGAAGACATATTCTCACTGTCTCTATCACAACTATGAGAGTGCTTGTGTTTCAGGAGCCGTGCTTGTGTTTCAGAGACCATGAATTTCCA
This sequence comes from Tor tambroides, assembly GCA_021397915.2. Classification (NCBI taxonomy): domain Eukaryota; kingdom Metazoa; phylum Chordata; class Actinopteri; order Cypriniformes; family Cyprinidae; genus Tor; species Tor tambroides. The sequence continues at coordinate 2,839 of JAFVLL020041105.1, forward strand.
CTCCATCAACTCAGGCGCTATGTAAGTACCAAAATAACTAGGATTATCTCATCAGAGGAGTTCGACCACTTTCAGACTTCCTGGATCAGTTTTGATTATTGAACACATTCTCAAGTCACTTTATTTATTTATTAAGACCATTTTAAATAACACAGTTTAACCAGTGTGGTGCAGATGGATGCTGAAACAAAGAATGAATAACGTATAACAGACACTGGTTACAATTATGCATTACAATATGAAGTGGTTAATTTGATTATCAAATGAGCTTATTTTGATATTGATATCAGGAATATTCTTGCATGCACTTTAGAGCTTATAGGAATGGTTCACTCAAAAATGAAAAATGCAGTGAATGGGTGCCATAAGAATGAGAGTCCAAACAGCTGATAAAAATATCACAGTAATCCATAAGTAATCCAGATGACATTAGTCCATCAGTTAATGCTTTGTGAAGTGTAAAGTTGCATGATTGTAACAACAAATCCATCAAGACATTTTTAACTGTTTTTTTCTGAATCAGGGGAGAAATATGTACAGATCATACACTGTTTACATGCAAAAACAGTTCTAAACAAATATGTTGGTGGATTTTGATGTGAGAGGACGCCTTAATGATGGATTTGTTTCTTACAAAAATGCAGCGTTTCACTTCACAGGGTGTTAATTGATGGAATGGAGTGGTATGGATTACTTATTGATTCTTGTGATGCTTTTATCAGCTGTTTGGACTCTTGTTCTGATGGCACCCATTCACTGCAGAGGATCCATTGGTGAGCAAGTGATGTAATAGCTTTACATCACTTACTCACCAATGGATCCTCTGCATTTCTCCAAATCTCTTCCAGTGCAGAAGAAACAAATTTGTATCTTAGATAACCTGAGGGTGAGTAAATCTGAAGCATAGTTTTCTTTGGTTAAATTATTCCTTTAATGTTTGTCTCTTAAAGAATTAAAAATACAGTGTGTTAAAGGGGAGTTGAAAACAAAAATCTATTAATACTTATTATTTTTAGTGGGGGGAAAAAAAAAACTTGGAATTTACAAACAGGAAATATTTCAAAAGCTTTCACTGAATGAGCATTTTAAATGGCAGCTCATGATTAGGTAAAATATCATGTCCCATGTTGTAGCCCTGAGCATTTGCTAATGATGTACTGTAAAATAGTAGAAACCAACATAAGGCTTTTCTGAATTCAAAGAGTCTCAGGTCAGACAGACAAGCAATCACTCAAGAATTAGATTGATTGTTTTGTTTGAAAGTGAGTCTTTGAGCCATAAGAGATATTGAAGATATAAAATACTGATTTTCAGAGGCTGTAAATGTGGCTGTAAATCTGAATGGTGTAATTTCTGCACTGATTGAGTGTTTTCCTGGCTGTGTCAGACACGTTTTGCCACTCCTTGTACAACTGCTATAAAAAAGCTAAAATGGAAATTAATGTACATAATGACATCTGTTTCTCTAGTCTAAAAAAAAGAACAGTCATTAAACAAAATGTATAAAGTTCACAGTTCAAGACACTAATACACACTATACTCATTGTCACGCAATGCTGATGTTGTTAATATTAATAATTTGAGAAGTATAACAATAATAATAATTTGCACAGTTAGATGTGATATGAGCTAACCGATCGTTAGATTAAAGGTCATTGCACACTGAGTCCGAAATTTTCACATGCGTTTTTCCGTTTTTCGTATTCCCCATCCTTTCCTATAAAAATGCATGCTACGGATGCGAAAACCAATTTTTTTTTTGACGAACGAAACTTTCGGAAGCAATGTGCAAATGTGATTGACACAACATGAGGTCGTATTTATTTTTTAACGTGCGAAAATTTCAGACGGAAATTTTGGACTCAGTGTGCAATGACCTTTAATCACCATTGGTAGCGTGATTTATTGTAATGCTTTTTTCCTCAGTTGGTCAGAACAAACGTAGCAGACTGGTTACTTGTTCAAATGGCAATATTCGGTGAAAATTCTTATTTGGGTCATATATTCCAAGACATAGGCTAGAATCTGTGATTCCTGAGTACAGTATCCACACCAGTGCGATGCCTGACAGACTGACACACATACTCCTCAAAACATTAGATTCTGGAGCTATGCTGGAGCACAACCCCACGCACGGAAGATAATTCCGCACAGAGCTGCAATTCCAGGTTTTCAAACAGAGATGACGACAAAGAGGCAAAACTTATGGACTGCAGCTTTAAATAAGGCATATAGAAATATTTTTATTCAAATGCATCTTATTTAAAAGACCAAACACCAAAACAGATTAAATTTCTATTTGCTGTGACTATACAAGTCATGTAATTTGACTATTTCTTTTATTTTGGTCCACAAAGCAAAGGAACATTGATTGTTATAACCCAACTAAAGATTAAATATGTTTGCTGTGGAAAATGTGTATACAAAAATCACATTCTGACAAGGTTTAATGTTACAGGAGCTCTGTAGTTTAATTGAATTTCAACTTGAGCTGTCTTTTTATGGACTCTGTGCTTAACAGCATTAATAATATTAATAAAACAACTGGAAACTGCCATGCTGTCTGCCTGCATAGTATAACATCTTACTGCTCTTACTGTTAAAGCAATATCACACTTGCAGGAGTGTGTTATGGCTGTACATCAGCACAACGGGTAATCAAGCCCTGTTGATACATGGCCATAACACACTCATGCGAGTGTGATATTGCTTTCCTACAACAGTTCAACAGACAGGTACTGTAAATAAGTAAGGAAAATCAAGGAGTGTCACAAAGACCCTCTTGTGTGTGGAAATATTTTCTTATGCCACAAACTCAAGATTTAGTTTGGACTAACGGAGGCTAGTCTCTAAGCTTCCGTTAACCGCCGTAACAGATAGTAGGTAGATGGTTTCATTACTGAATGATTCTGTGTCATTGAACAAATTGGTTGAAAGAATGATACAATGACTCATTTATAAAGAATGTTCACATATTTTGCTCCTGGAAAAAAATCAACTCATTTAAACAAATTGGTTAAAAGAATCAGTATTTTTTCTAATCATTTGAAAGAATGATTTAATTAATCACTCATAAAGACAGTAAAAAAAAAATGAATTGTTGAATAAATTGATTGAGTGAATGATTCAGTGACTCATGATGACAGATACTGCCACCTACAGAAACCCACAACTAATGCACAGACTGACAGAGTCAGAATGGTGCTGGAATATTATATCCCACAATGCAATGCACCTGACTTTACTCTCCATTTTCAGTGTGATGAATGAGCCGGTAACTAAAAATACACAATAATCATTTATTATTTCTAAGATGATCACTAGACACCACTCACTGAATTAAACATGCATATGATGAAAATAATAATAATTATTACTTTTTTATTACTGTTTACCTTTTTTTCTTTTACATTATAGGCAGTATACTGTAAACCCTTGTGAAAAAGAAGTGCTCTTAATTGTATTGAATACTTGTATTGAATTGTGTACTTCAAATCTTAAAAGTAAATTAAAAAATAATATTATATTATGAAATAAAAGGCTACTTCAGTGTATTTAAAGAGAGACAGACTGCTTCATACTTGCAATTGCATTTAAACTATAGTATATTTTTATTAGACCATAAATAACATGCAATCAAGTGTCTGAAATCATTATATTCAGTTGGCACTTAAGTATATTCTGTTGCTAAAGTGTACTTTTTCACCAGGGCACAGTAAGTAGTAAGCTAGTATTCCACTCCAAACATAGCATCTGGCTTAGTAAGTTTTTTTTCTGTTGGTTTAACCACGAGTGATTCTGAATTTTGGCCTGTCTGAATGCTAAAGCCACAATTCAGCTCTCTCAATCAGAGGAACAAAGAAACATTTCCAGACTTGGTCATTCTTACTGTCACTTCAAGTTAGCATGAAGGTCAGCTGATTGCATTACATTTCTTTCCTGAAGTCAAATTGATTATGTTTATCACAATTTATTCTGGCATCAAACAATTGCAAAAATTTGTGGAAAATGACACCTCATTGCTCTCAATTAATATATATTGACCAGAGGCTGTAACCATCATACATGCATACATTTCCCCAACATACAAGGGGATAAGTCAACCCCCTCCACATTCAATAGTCAGATTAGTGATCGATGGGCTTTTCAACGGCAGATTCTTGAATCTTTACCTCTTGTCCTTCTAGTCTTCACTATTTGGTTACATCCTTGATATTGACATACAGTTTATGGGAATCTAAAGTTCTTCCAGCTCCGTGGCAACATTGCATTACTGTCACACAATTTTCATTCTATCTGATTCAAGACCTTTGGAGATGACATTTTAGTCTCAGGAAAACCAATAGCATATTATATAATACATGTTGAATAAGCTATGATACGTTGGGACCAAAGGGTTTGGGGTATTTGCAGAAAAAAGTTACAAAACCTGTTACTGGGGTGGTACCTTTTCAAAAGGTGCTTCTTTGTACATTATTTAGCCTACTTCAGCCCCAATGAAAATTTTTTACCCCTTTGAGTGTAGCAGGATGGGAGGAAATAGCCCACTGTTCTTAAGTAAATTTTTCTGATGTGACATCATCCTATACCCTCTCGGTGGACGCATATTAATGATCTGCATTTGTTTATATGACTTTGTGGCTAATTTCTCTGTCTTTTCCCACATACTGAATATTTGACCTTCCTATATTGCAGTTTTAAGGGCATCATAACTCTGTAGTCTCAGCCAAAACATTCTCAAACTTTATTTACAATTTTGTACAATTATATTTTACAGTGTAGTTACATACTGTACAATTTTTCATTGAATCTCATGAAGTATGTAATATCAAGTGAAATACATGTACATGTAACCATATTTTTTATTAATAGTGTATTACATGCATATACAGTGTGATTCAGATGTATTTGCATTTTACGTTTTACAAGTTTTATATAAAATCTGGTGATTGTGTGATTCAGCATGATTTGAGAAAAATGGAAGCAAGAACATCTGACTTTCTATACAAATGAGTAACAATGTCACAAATTTATAACAGAGTGCAGCATTTTAAATATTTATTGTTGATATGCAATGTGATCACATAAATCTTGGCCCCACTGTATATTAGAGGCTAATTTAAAAAAAAAAAAAAAAAAAATGATTATGTTGCCAAACATTACATCAGATTTATTTAGATTAGAATATTTTAATCTATTAACAGTCCAAAAACAAATAGACCCAGTTTCACAGATGAGTCTTAGCTTAAGCCAGGACTGGGCCTTAGTTAAATTAAGATATTTAAGCAGCTTTTATAAAAATGCCTCAGGTGTGCATCTTGAGACAGAACAACGGCACTGACAAATTTTATATGTCAGAACAAGATATTTTCAGTTGAGACAGCTCAAACATGCATTTTAGTCTGGAACTAGCCTTAAGATTGTGAAACCAGGGGATACACAGATATGTGTCACGCTATGGTGAATTAAGCACACGAAAAAGAAGATGATCAAGTAATAATCTTTAATCCACAAGAGGGTAAATCCACAATAGGCAGGCAGGTAGGAGACATTCACAACGTAAACTTTAACGCTGGATGAGGGAAAACGGGAACAGACTAGAACTAAATACATTGGCAAATGAGGATAATTAATGAAACACACCTGAACCAAATGATACAATCAGACAAAAACAGAAAACTAGGTCACGGAGCACATGGGGAAGGAAAACACAACCAAACAGTCCTGGGGTGTGACACTTGGCCCCCCCTCCCGGAAGGTGTGACCTCGCGCCTCAGAGACAAAGGTAGGCACAGAGGTGGACTTAGGAGGAGGACAAAGGAGTGGATGTGGCATGGTGACAGGGGACAGCAAAGGGCTGGCAGGAAGGCAGGCAGACAATACAAGTGGAGGTTCGGGTGGAGGACGGACTCCCGAGAGGAGGACTAAGAACAGAGTCCAGGGTGGAGACGAAGGAGGGAGGAGCCATGGAGGAAACAGGAGGAAGCAGGGTGGATCAGATGGAGGGAGGAGCCAGGGAGAAGACAGGAGGGACTTAGAGCAGGAGGAGCCAGGTGGGACCCAGTCCGCAGCCATGATGGTGATCCATGGTGAAGCCGACGGAGGGAGGAGCCATGGTGGTGGAAGGGCTGACGGCTCAAGGGGGCCCTCCGATGGCGGCGAAGCAGGTGGTGGTGGAGCCCGAGGTGGAGACGGAGAGCCGACGAGCCAGGGTGACGCTGAGGATCCAGAGGACCAAGGTGGAGCCGGAGGGCAGGAGGAGCCTGACAGGGCCAGAGGGACGGAGGGACAGAGTAAAGTCCCGAGGAGGCGGATGGTCAATGACAGACAAAGGCAGAGCCGGAGGGACAAGGAGCCTGGTGGAGCTGGTGGACTGATGGGCCACGGTGGAGAGGAGGGAGCTAGGAGCCATGGTGGAGCCATTGGGTCAACGGGCCGAGGCAGAGTCCGGGACTCAGAGGCTGGAGACAGAGACAAGGGATCCTCCAGCCACGATGCTGATGGAGACTGGCAGACCCGCGGTGAATTCACCGCACAGATGGTGAGTAGAGGGGCTGCCAGGAGACAGCGGTAGAGATGGTGAAGACTGGTGCAGAGGTGGTGGGAGAGGGAGGCTGGGAAGGAGTTCAGGATGATCAGGGGCTTAGGAACGGTATGTGCTGCCCACACACACCACAAGGCCACTCCCAGCACCGGGAGCGCCAGTGATAGGGGAACGACCTCCGTGGTCGCTTCAGGACAGGCAGACAGTTCATGGCAGACAGATAGTTCACAAACGGACTCCATGGCCGAAACAGGACTGACAGAGTGTTCAGGGCAGACAGACAGTCCAGGGCAGGCAGATGATGACGGGAGAAGGGCAGGTAATACACAATCCACTGAGCTCGGCTCACCCTCAGCCATGGTGCAGTGGGCAGAGCTTCCCTCTGTGCTCTCGCTGTCCATAGTGCTCTCCCCCGTGGCGAGCACTATAACCGGCTCTCGTACCTGGTACATCACGGGCTCTGGCTCCGAGGTGATCCTCAGCTCTATTGCTCCATTAGACGATGGCTTGTCGGTCGTGGCAGGCTCTGGCTCTCCCTCAGCGGTGGGCTCAGGCTCTTGCTCCGCGCAGCGGGGTGATAGTGGGCTGAGCTCTGGGTCCTGTCGCGTTCTGGATCGGGGTAGGATGCTCTCCAAACACCGGAACATGGCATCCCACCAGTTCAGTCCCTTGGTGTCTGAGAGGATCTGGAACAGAGATTTCAACGTCTCCTCGTTGAAAGGGGACATGATGGCAAGAGGAGGGAATCCGAGAATTTCGTCACCCATTCCATTCATTTCTTCCTATTTGCGGTCCAGTGTTCTGTCATGCTATGGTGAATTAAGCGCACAAAGAAGAAGATGATCAAGTAAAATTAACTTTAATTAATCCACAAGAGGGTAAATCAATGATAGGCAGACAGGTGACACATAGGAAACATTCACAACATAAACTTTAACACTGGACGAGGAGGGAATACAGGAACAGACTAGAATTAAATACATTGGCAAAGACACACCTTAACCAAATGATACAATCAGACATAGACGGAAAACTAGTACACGGAGCACATGAGGAAGGAAAACACAACAAAACAGTCCTGGGGTGTGACAATATGGCAGTAGATGTATGTCATTATTTCTTCTTGGTCAGATTGTGCAAACATCCATTTATTATTTTTTCTACCCCCATGCAAAAATATGATCCATAATAAACAACTGTACAACTAAACAATAAACAAACTGTACAACTAAACCTAACTTAAAGCTCACTGATGCAGCTTTATAGAAAATGGGTCAACTCTTCGAATGTAGGCTGAGGATTTTTATCAGCTCATCAAGCTACAGCATTCATAAAATATCTGGAAACCAACAGATGTTTTCCTTGTTTGGATGCGTATGTACCCGATGATAGTAGTTTTCTTCATGAATTGGTGGAATGAGGGGGCATGTTGTTGGTTAACGTGGCCTGTCTGGCCTATAAAGGCAGTGGTGGGTGTTTTAGGAGGACACGTCTAACCATCACGAGTGACGTCATCGGATTTCTGGCATGGCGCGGGAGTGTGTAAACGGTAAGGAGTTGTTTGTCATGGTTGTATTTTAGAACGCGTGTATCTACTGGGGTTTTATGGGTTCGTTTCTTCTTAGTGTGGACTGCGGAACCTTGCATCACACTGTTGCAAAGTGTGTTGTATGGGATTGGGTTTACGACGTGGAGTTTCCTGTGTACCGTGAGCTGTATAAATCGGTAATATGGTTTTAAATTATGGTTTTGTTATGCTATTTAGTGACTAGATTTGCAATTATGAGTTTGATTTTTATTTGTTTTTAGCTAAAAACTTAAGGGGAGGACAAGGCCTTGAGAGACATTGCAGTGGGTTTCTCGTCGGGACGCTGTCGGCTGCACACTCGTACACAGACACTGGCGTTGCTGTTTCCTGTGCAGCCGTGGGGTGCAGACAGCCTCGTTATACGGCACGGTGCCTATTTATTGCCAGACCGGCAGATTTTGAGTATGTGAACTCGAACTAGTGTGCTGCAGAGCTGTTCCTCTCATGAGGCTACCAGTGCGTTTACTACAGTGTTGGCTACTCAGAATATCGGCTGAACAGAAGCTTAGCTTGCCGTTGTTTACATTTATTGCCGCGTATTTCTTCATTCTGCGGTCTTGGAGGACCAACCAACAGTCGCCACAGAGTTTTCTGTGAGCATTGCAGTTTTGTTTTTCTTTTCTGCTGAATTATTTTGTTGTGAAATGGTTCTTATTTGAACTTGTATTTTTGTTTTTCTTTCCTGTTGATTTAGTTTTTTTGTGAATTCGTTAGTATTTGAACTTGTATTTTTGTTTCTTTTGCTGAGTTAAGGTTTTTGTGAATTTATTGTTATTTGTAATTTTATGGTTTTTGTTTTGTTTTCTTTTAATTCAATTGTTATTCATTTTATAAGAAGTCCTGTGTATGTGTGTGTGTGTGTATGTGTGTGTGTGTGTGTGTGTGTATGTGAAGGACTTAGTGTAACTTCATTGTGGTTTTGCTTTTCTCTCCAGGAGTTGGGGTACCCAGTGATTGCAAGCCCCTCTTTCTCTGTTTGGTGGTGGTTTATTCTGCATGCAGTGTCCAACACTTGGGGTGCTGTGGTCTGTGAGTGCACGTAAGTTTGTTGTGTGGGGTTGTCTTTTTCTAGGCCCCAGCCCTAGAGTGGAGGTAGAATTGTGTGCATGTCATATATTGATATTTTATTTATGTATTTTTTTTGCATTCTGGACCTGTTACTTATTGGTTTTCAATAAAGCTGTTTATACTTTATTTGTCTTGCGTCCTGACTCAGCCGAAACCGAACCTGTGAACCTTTTTGGTGATTTTGTAACAGGCGATTCCCCAGTAAATTAGCCTCTGTGGTGGCGTAGTCGGGTATTTCTAGAGGAGTAGTTTAAGTCCACCTCTGGGGGATGGTTATCTGTATAGGTAGCTCTTTCCGTGGTTCAAATCTTTAATTGCTCTTGTTAGTACTCCCTGAGAGTACTCACGTCGTGTGCCACACGTATAACAGCACACAACAATTCAACATAAGATGCTTTACTTGGACACAGTATTTTCATATTGCACTTTAGAAAAATGTGAGACCGAGGGCCCATAACACAGCTCATTAACAATGCTTGTGAAACCGCTGTGCTTCACTGCTTTCCAAATAATTAATAAAAAATAATAAAACGAGAGAAGCAAATGACCAAAACAGAAGGTAATATATGTGGCGATATAGCACACTAGAGGAGAAATACAATGCTTTCTCTTAGCAGCGTAATCAGCAATCATAAAACATCTGTGATTCTAAAACAGATGGATGGAGTCTATATTCAAAGAGCTCTGTGGCAGTTTTAGAGCTCAATTACAACAGAATATTCACTTGAGTTCTCAATAAATCGCTGAATTTGCGTCTGATAATGCCACAAGGGAACATATTATGTGGAGGAAAAAGTGTTTAAGAAAGTCTGCTGTTTGAAAATCAACATCTACTTTTTGAAATGTCACAAAAAGGTTGATGTAAACAAAAGGGGGTAAACAAAAAGACCCTTTCTAGTCCGTCATGAAATTATTGCCCACTGTTACATTTGTTTCAAAGAAGATTGTATAAGGTTAAAAGTAGAACTGAAAACATCAAGAAACCATATATAATACCAGTACTGTTACCCAGCTGAGGGCAGAGGGAAAGTGTGAAATCAAGCTTTTTATTCTACTTTATTTTTGAGATTCAAGAGGCTGCTTCTGCTTCTTGAGAACCTGCAATAGGTCATTACAATAAATTGGACCTGTACTCACAGCCACATGACAGTCATGATGGGGTCAAAATGACCCTCTTCCCCTAAATTACCTTTATTAGGCCTTTCCTGAAGTGTTAGACTCTTCCCACTGACAGGGAGGAGTTTGACTCTTTCCTATAAGACTTTTGACTATCAGCATAAAGTCTGTCTACATTCCAGGCTTATATTACATTATATGTAATATAATATAAGATGTACATAAGTAATAATGTCTATAAAAACACATTAAAATGTAAATTTAAAGTAAAATGCAATTTCATCTAATTGCAAATGACAATGCAAGTGCAACCCAGGTGATGTTTCTGCTGCACCGATATTACATGCATTATTTTCAATTTTTTTTTTTCATTTCACAAATTTCCAGTGAGTGGTGCTAAAATGCACTTTCAAAACATGACTGTGGCCACAATTTTATTACGTTGGTACAGGGACATATTGAATTCAAATGTCTGGGGAGTGACGCTAAAAGGTTAAAGGGGTCATATGATGCGATTTCAAGTTTTCCTTTCTCTTTGGAGTGTTACAAGCTGTTTGTGCATAGATAAGATCCCTGAAGTTGCAAAGACTAAAGTCTCAAAACCAAAGAGATATTCTTTATAAAATTTAAGACTCGACCACGGCCTCCTAAAATGGCTCATTCAAACATACCCCCACATGTCTACGTCACGGTGTGGGAAGATTTGCAAAACACCACCCAAATGTATACGCAGAGAAAGAAGCCTTAACTTTTGTTCTCACTGTAGTATTGTTGCTGCCGCCGGCGCCATGTCCTGACGCTGTGTTTCATTGTGAAAGCGAAACTACTTTGTTTGGGCTTCCAAAAGAGGACACAACTAGAAATCAGTGATTAAGTTGTATTTACAACACTGTTCCAGAACAGTTCAACCCAAATATTAGAGTGTATGCCCTGTGCAGCGCATTTTGCAGAGGACTATTTCTTGAACCTGGGAGTAGCCTGCCAGCTATGCACAAAGACTGTTTCTATAAAGAGGGGCAATTCCAACTTTGCAAGGACAGTCTGGTGCTTCTGACTCACAGCCTGTAAGTACGTTTCTGCTACTGACGATTCAAACGCAAGTTACTTATAGTTAGTAGAATGTCTAAAGTGTACTATCAAAATAAAGTGAAACCACAATTTGTGTGAAAAAGAATAAAAGTTGTCTGAGTTTCACTGCCTCTGGTGTTAATTTCAACTGGAAACATCAGAAACTCATAGGTATAGGTACATTTTTTGAGTTTTGCTAAAATGTAGGTAGGGGGCACATTTCCAATGAGCATAGGTAGTGCAAGTGTCTGAAAACATTGCATTCAGTTTACACTTAAGTATATTCTTAACAAGTTCCCTAACAAGTACTCTTTTTAAAGTATGCTAAAGTGTACATTTTCATAGTGTACACAGTGTACAGTGCCGTATCTATGCATATGGTAAATTTATGCAATAAAACTGCATTTAAAGATGGAGAAAGGCTGGAACATAATATACATGATTGTGTAGGAGTATGTGCATACAACTTATTTTTATGAACAAATATGCATGAAAGAGTGCAAGTGAGACTTTTATACGGTCTTTAAAATGGTAAAAGCAGCCTTAGTTGAGTAACTTTACAGCATACTCAAGTGCATCTATTTTAAAAAGCCAGCAATCTTAAATACAAAACTCTTGGTTTTAACCAAATGCAGTTTGGCTCCCAGAATAATTTGTTCAAGCTGAGGCGGATTCCAAAGAGATGTTTTGCCTTTTCAAGGTTACATAATTTTAACATTCCTCCCTCTATTTTAGCATGACTGAAGGCTACACTGTGAAGGACAGAAGACTGTGGTATCCACTTCTCCGTGTTTCTCTGTCCCTGCTGACCCAGAGGTGGCTGGAGTAGGAGATTTGGGACTGATTCTCCGTGACTTTCTCCCTTGTCAGTTAACCAGCAGGTACTCGGACTGATGCACTTACCGAGAGTCCGCAGGCGGAAGCGACTCTTTTGAGCCCACTCCAACGCTAAATTGCATTCTGCCCTCTTCACCCACAAGTCCCTGCAAACAACACAGCGGCATCGAGAGAGCTGAGAGACAGGAGCTTGCTGCTCCCTCTCCAGTTTCCAAAGCCAGGACTACAATTTCTTGCATACCGGAGAGAAAAGGTTGAGATGCCTTCGGGCTTGTGCGAGGGTTGGGAGAGCTCTTATGTGCCCTTTTATACATCTCCCATTTCTATCTCTGCCCATATTCTCTCTGCTCACTCTCATTCACTTTGTCCTTTTGTTATCTTAATGCTTTCTTCATGATTTTCCCTTTGTGCCTCTGAGATTTTACTTCTACCGTGATAAGAGATCCAGGCTCTGTTTCTGATCTTCTTACACATTTTATGGCTAATCAAAGTCAAAACAGCTCAAAATCCACACACAATGTATTTAAAGAAAATATCATGAGTGTCTAAACAGAAATTGCACACCTCATGCCATTTACCATAATACTTCTAATCTACATATATGTAATTTACCGTAACTGTTCTAATATGTCGAAATTTACCATAGAAATACACATTGTATGTTTCAGAACTAGTAATGCATAAAGCACATATATTAGAATATTAGAACATATGCCAGAAAAAAAAAAAAAAAATAGAATGCATAAATTCCCAGTGAAAATCATGACAATTATTGAATTTATCCATATAGAATACATTCACATAATCATAGACACACTACCAATGTAAACGCTTTTCCAAACGGCTAAGAAACCTTTTAGCAAAAATTCTAAGGCATTATATTTAAGCTTCAGGGAGAAAGTAATCCCATAATACATTGCAAGAAGCTCAGTGAAGAAAATCCATCCAAGATGGTGGACAAAGTAGGAAGAATATATAAAAAATTGTTTAGAAATAATTCAGAGAAGTTCTAAATACTAAAGACTTTAGAGAAACGAGCGCACTGCCATCTTTAGCAATTTTGTCTTTGAACTTTGTTTTGTCATACAGTAGCTTAATAGCATCACTGTTGAAGAGTAATTAGCTGGTGACGAGGATTTACTTATTGTAGAATTAACGACAGTTATCATGTTCATTGTAATCATTGAAGCGGATGTCATAACACGTCAGTAGACTGGTAAGATAAACAAGCAGTTCATTCATAAATTTGTACGGCCTTATGTAAGTGCAGTACTGAATAGGGGCAGAGCAACATAAGGTCTATAGCTGCAGTCACAAATGTGACATAATAATTTAATAATTTAAAATAATAATTTAAAAACTATTGAAATCAATAGTTGTGTTCCAAACGGCACACTTGTAACAATCAGTCCACTGTTGGCGAGTTTGATGAACCGAAGTTCAGTTTATTAAAGAAAACATAAGCAGATACAAAATAACCAATGACACAACTTGACTTGAAAAAACAAAAGACAGCAGATTACATGAAAAAAAAATAGTTAGTTAAGAGACAATGGGAACATGAGGGCTATATACATGGACTAATGACCTAACAAGGAACCTATCAGAACCAAACACAAACCATTGAAAACAAGACACATAAACAGGGGAACACATGACGTGATCGCATGAGGGGCAAGGTAATCACATGACAGGAAACAGGAACCATGACTGTGACAAATATCAAAATAAAAGACATAAAAATGTGATGTATACTCTAGTATACAGTATATCTAGTCTATTAATTTTAGATACTGTAGCTAGTTTGTCATTCAACATCCTGGCAGCCCCTACCCCTACGCAATTAATGCTGCAGCCTTTAAAAGTGTATTAAGTGTCCATAATTTCACACTTCATTTTTTGGTTAAATAAGTGCATCATCCATGTATCTGATGTATTCTGTCTCAATTTATTTTAACTATTTAATTACTATGATAAATCAGTTCCACAAAGAAATAAGATTGAACCCAAGATTTGGTGATAAAATAGCATAGTGAGAGATTCACATATTGCATTTTCAAATTCAAAGTTATGTTATGTATGAATAAATTGTGAGTCATTATAGATTTAGTCACTAACCCTGAAATAGAAAATCACATTATACTAAAGGAGAAGAAAACTGTGCATGATTTACATACTATATGCTATAGGAAGAATGCAAATTACTGTATGTCTCTATTTCTTAAACTTGCATTTGCAATTCCTGCTGTGGCAATTATTCAAACTTTACCTGTTAATATAGCTACATACATCTGTGCTTCCACCACACTATCTATTAAGGGTAAAGGTCAGGATGATTAATCTAAATCACAATTATGCTCATTTTTTTATTTCACAGTAATAATCTAATGCTGTGGACAGATTGCACTACTTTCCCAGAAAGACTCATGGATTAACATTATGTTGCAGTCTATATAATTACAGCAAAACAGTTTTCCCGTAGCTTCCTTTAGCTCAGAGAAGGAGCCTAATCAGATTTATCGCAGGCTGCTTCTGTAATTATTTACTCCATTAGCCATTAGTGGCCAACACAAAGTGCACTGGTTTGCAAAATTAGAATCCTTATCTGAATGTTCCAGAAACTTCACTGTATCCTCAACCCAAATGTACAAATTTAATGGGATATGCAGAAGTTTGTTTAAGGATATACTAAGGACATTCCCGTATCGGCTGCTGTTCACCCAGAGTTTTAGATAGAAGTTGCATGCTTGCTTACAACGGAGGAAACCAGGAACATTGTCCCAGTCCCGGGTTATGAAGAGGACCTACTTAAATGTATCTTTCCCTGTTGAGTGTGTGGATATAGGGCCTATCCTAAAAATATTGTCCCAGGCAGTGAGAAGACTTACATACTGAAAATGTACATAATCTAGAATACAATTTTTGGAGAAGTTAATATTTAGAAACATCTGCAGGATCTTTAAGGAATGAGATATAAATCAAATTGTGAGATATAAGTTTCCCATGTCACAATGGGAGCACTGTCACTGCTTTTTGTTTTAAATAAGAGATAAAAGCATGCAAAGTTACTTCTAGTGAAAACTCAATCATGCACTTAAACTTTTAACTTTCAAAACCTTATAATAAATATAAGATATAGATATACCTTGAGCTAACTCGAGCCCAGGTTTCCCTAATACTGGACACATTTTAGAATATAAAAGTTCATTTTAGAATATAAAATGAGGAAATCATTTTAAATACAGCAGTCGTACTTAGTTTTTAATTTGATCAGTGAACTCCTGAGGGCTTCCTGGCGGATGTGATCCATACATGCATCCTCAAATGCTGTGTCTGCAGGCCTGTACTGCTGTTGTTTTCTGTTCCAGATTGTTTTATCCAAATTCCCTTACTTAAAAGTCTTTTTGCTTTCAGCCTTGTCTTCAGGCAAGTAAAACATGCTCATTTGGATTGAGGTCAGGTGCCTGATTTTCCAGCCAAGAGCAATCCACATTTTGGCTCAGAAAAAAATCCTTAGTTGTGTTTATCGTATATGTGATTGTCATTGTCATTGTTCTGCCACAAAAACGCACCATGCAATAAGTTGTCATGTTTTGAAATATTACGCCAGATTTAAGCATATAAGATGTTCCTGGATATTTAAGACTTCAGCCCACTGATATTGTCACCCTCAATAAGCAGTCACATCACAAGACAAGTGTACGGGTTTAAATGGCAAGCGTACGTGCTCAGGGCACATTATGAGCAGTTGGGTTTTTGCTCCTCTTCTTTATTTCATCAATCTAGTCCCAGTTGTTTCAAACTGGGGTCCAGGATAAATTGAGGAAAAAGAAAAATGGTCACACTTTATATTAGGTGGCCTTAACTACTATGTACTTGCATCAAGAAATAAGTGCAATGTATTTATTGTGGTCATATTGTATTGCAAAACACTTTTTCTGCTATTGGAGTGGGATACAGGTAAGGTTAGGGGCAGGTTTGGTGGTATGGGTCAACAGTGTAATTATAAATGTAATTACAGAAAATAATTACAGATGTACTTACATAAAGGTATTTTTAAAAATATAAGTACAATGTAAAAACATGTATGTTGTAAGGTCTGTTTTTGGTTTTGGTTCATGTTCTTGTTTTCATGTCTTTTATTTTGAAGTTCTGTTATGGTTCCTGTTTGTCATGCTTCCCTTGCCGTCATATCTCTTTGCTATTGGTTCCCTTGTTCAATGTGTCATGTTCTGATTGGTTGTTCTTGTCATGTGACCTGCTTAGTTTACTATAAGTTTGCTAGTTATTGCCTTGTTGCCTTGTCGTGTATTAACGTTGTAACCTGCTGTCGGTGAGTTTAGTTTGTTTCATGCCACGTTTAGTCTGTTCATGCCATGCCACGCCTGTTTCATGTTAAGCCTGTTTCATGTTAAGTCAAGTCTGTTTCAAGTCAAGTCTTCGTTTGGATTATGTTTGGATTTTGGATGTCACGTTTGTAAATAAACTGCACTTGGGTTCATACTACGCTCGCCTTCAGTGGAATCGTTACATATGTACACAATAAGTGCATTGTATCAAATGATTAATTTAAATGTAAGTACACAGTAGTTAAGGCCACCTAATATAAAGTGGGACCAGAAAAATATTTAATTGTCAAAGTTAATGTGGAACTTAAAATGTTTATTACATATTCTTAATGCAATCATTTAATGTATTTTCTGATTTTTATTTTTTATTGTGTAAAGTGATTTACAAATAGATCTGAATTTAAATGAACTTTATGCAAGTTTATACATCTAATGATATATATATATATATATATATATATAGGATTTTTCCATTTACATTAAAAACTAGGTAGACACAATGAAGTAGGCTACATGTATCTTGTTTCATGTTTCACACTGCTCATAGTTTATCATGGTTTAGTAATTAATCTTACTGTATGTAGTCAGGTTTCAAGATTTCACACTGCAGATTTGTAAACCCTGGGTTAACACTCTCGTTTGCATGTTTATGAGGTTAAAAACATTTACAAATGCTGCATAAAGCGAGTATGCAACCTGTTTTAATAAATGCTCATGGAAATGTCACCACATAAATTACTCTGACTGTATTATATCTTCTGAAATACAGCACAAATAATAGGTGTCTCTTTATCACTCCAATTAATGATTACTTATTGAGGTATGCACTTATATGATTGCTTTGTCTGTTGCTAAACAAAACTTTGTACTCACTCCCCTGATGCACTTTAGGCATGGAAAAGCACCAAGACTTTATACAACGTTTTTTTTCTGTGACAATTTAATATCGAGCAGTCAAGCTGCAATGGCAGACATTCTGTGTTAGAGCACATTTTGATATAATGCCCTTAAAATCTCCCAGCCACTTAAATCGCTGAAAGCCGAGAGCATTCGGAGGGAAGGTTAGGTTATGGCGTGCCTTTGTCTCATGTCCTTTGGCCCTCACGCTTGAATAAAGGCCTGTGTTAAGTGCTGAACACTGAAACAATTCTTTGGAGCCTCACACACCTGTGGGGCAACTCTCTATGAGGGGAGAGTCCTTGACCCAATTACAAAGAGCACATTTTATATGTGCTGGATCATAGCAGTACCTGCATGAGTGTTTGTCAAATTATATGCACTGCACACCAATAATGAATTATTTATTTTAAAGTATTTGTTGTACTACCTTTAGGCTGATGTAGAAAAATCATTGTTTAACAGTAAAACATTTCACAAAGAAAATCATAATTGAGACCAATGGGAATTACAAAAAAACTCAGAAGTAAAATATCTTACAGTACAGTATTATTCATTATTGTTTTGCAGTGTCAAATGCAAAGAATCTAAATAATCCAAAAACATTGGGGTTTATGCAAAATGTAATTGTTGAGCTTATACTGAAATCCAAGAGTGTACAACCCACCAAAAATGTAATCTAAAAAAAATGGTAAGATCTAAATTAACTGGTTTTATATAAAACGGTCCCACTTTATATTAGGTGGCCTTAACTACTGTGTACTTACATTTAAATGAATCATTTGGTACAGTGCGCTTATTGTGTACATACATGTTTTTACATTGTACTAATATTTTTAAAAAATACCTATATGTAATTACATCTGTAATTAATTTCTGTAATTACAATTATAATCACATTGACTCATCCCTTACACCTTAACCCACCCTTAAACCGACCCATACCACCAAACCTGCCCCCAACCTTACCCATATCCCACCTCAATAGCAGCAAAAGTGTTTTGCAATACAATATGACCACAATAAGTACATTGTACTAATTTTTTGATGCAAGTACATAGTAGTTAAGGCCACCTAATATAAAGTGTGACCTATAAAACATATAATCATTTAGCATCATTGAATCAACCTAAATACAATAATTTATACAAACAAATCTATTTTTATGGGTTAAATATGGTATTTTATATGCTCTTTAAGGTAACAATTGCAGGTTACCACCTTTTACAGTTTAAAAGCAATGTTTTATAACATATAATGAAGATATTTCTAGAGTTTTAAAGGGTCACAAACTGCCTTTTAAAAAATGATTTTGTACTGTTCTCTGAGGTCCACTTATAATGTTATCAATATTTTTATATCAATTTTGCATGGCAGATTGTAGACTCAGAAGTAAACACCCACTGCTGTGATTGGCTAACAGCCTACATACTTCACAGATGGACGCTGAAGTGGTTTAAGTTAAAAACGCATAAATACTCAGTACATATCAAACACTCTGTTTAACAGACAAAACAATAGTGACCACATAATAAAACAGTTACTCCCACTTGTGTGTTGCGACATTACTATCAGATCCAATATAGTCAGCACAGCATTGTCTTTTAGTTTCAATCTTTCTGAAAATCCCGTGCCAGATTGTGCCTTGTTTATGAATGAATCTGCAATAAAATTAAGTGAACAAAGGACCTAGTTCTTACTGATGTGGTCTGGCACTTCATTAAGAATAAAGTTCATCAAATAAAGTTTATCATTTGATTCCTGCAAGGACCTGCGTTTGCCTTTCTCGTTATTTACATTACATGCATGAATCGGTGGGCGGGGCTAAACAGGCAGTGATGTGGAAACAGGCGTTGATCTTCTTCTGTGGAGGTGGTGTTTATCCACACTATAACATCATATAGAGTAGAACATTTCACAAGCTGTCATTTTGGCAGATTGGCTTCAGTATAAGCTGTTTTTAGACTAACGACAAAGTTTTGAGTTCTGAAACGTAAAGGATGTTTTTATAGTGCAATGACCTCTTATATGTCAAAAGATCAAGGGAATTTTTATTTCTCTGTTCATGACCCCTGTAATACAGTGCAAATTGAATTGTGGATATTTTGAAGAAGGAAAAAAAAAAAAAAACCTTGAAAGGAACTCCAATTAGAAGCCTCATAACTATTGGTTTTACATTTTTGGACATGTCTGGCTTGAAATAAACATAACTCCCAAAAAATGTGTCAGACTTGAAAGGCATTAGCAACATCAAACATGAAGAACTGTTGTTTGTTCCTGAGTCTCATGCAGTTATAGTCTAATTGTTATTATCTATGTGACATCTCAACAGAGCAATTAACATTCAGGTGTTGTGACATGTTTCTGCAGTTCATCAGAGGACAGGCAGTTGAAATCGCAGCACGTATGTTGAAGAAAAGAAATTATGCAGTGAGCGCTTTGTAATGAGGCCTTGTCCCCTCCTCGAACCCTGGACTGAGCTTTACAATTTCATTCATATCTCACGCTTGATTAAGCTTCATCTACTTCAAGTTTAGGCCAGTCTGGAATGTTAACTGTCCTATGACACAATTATGAAAGTGTATTAGTCTTAAGACTGAAACTTTCCCAAGGTCATATAGTACAATGATTTTTAAGGTCGCTAACAGACATGTTTACTTTAGATGTACTTTCTCCATTAACTCTATTCAATGCAAGCCAATGACATATTGAGATTCTTCATTAAACAGTCATGTTTAATTCACATCACTGTTCATTTAAAAAAAAATGATGGCCTGGTTTCACAGACAGGGCTTAGACTAAGCCAAGGTTTAGGTCATAATTCAATTAGGACATTTAAGTAATTTTTATAAACGTGCCTTAGAAAAAAAAAATTGTGTGCATCTTGAGACAAAACAAAGGCACTGACATGTTTTAAGATCAATCAGTGCAAGTTTCTTTCAGTTGCATACATTTTAGTCTGGGACTAAGCTTAAGCCTTGTCTGTGAAACTGGGGGATAGTCATATATTGTGATGATAAACTCATAATGGATTTAAGGAACACATCTTCATATGCAACTATGAAACCTATACTATCTCTATCTGTGAACCAAACTTTTGGTCAATAAAAGTTAACTATATTCTCTCATTCAAATAAAATATTATATATTTAACAGTAAAGTATGTAAGAGTACAGATGCAGAGCTATATTTAAGTCATGAAGATTATTTTCATTTTCAGTAACTTATAAATGTCATTTTGATTATTAAATGTGAATTTTAAGGATTCAAATTTGTGAATGTAACCATTTAAAATATTATATAATTTCTAATATACAGCATATTTGACTTATTTTTTATAGATTTTTATCATTTTTAAATTTATTATCCTCTGTAAATTTTTGCAAGGGATTGAAAAGTCTTCTAATTGCCATTACACAGATAACTGGTTCAGCTGGTTGAATATTATATTAATATCTAACAAAATTTAGTCACTGTAGGCAGGAAAAAAATGGTTGCAAAATTGTAGTCTGGATATGAAAATAATTTTCTGATGTCAGACAGAGCAAAGTATTTGTAGAAAAGGACTATTTCTCATTTAACAGAGCTGTTTAAACAGTATTAAAGGCACATCAGCAACAGAAAAATAAAAGTCCATTTAATTGTCAGGGTCAGAGAGAGGGTCAGTTAAAACTAAATTAAACTAAACAGTTGGTGCAAAAACCTTGACTAACATTTTAATTGGATCTTAGTATAAAAAAATAATAATAAATGTATAATATGACCCTTTTAGTTCCTATTCTTTCTTGAAATGAATTAAGAATTTTAGCTCCCTGAAGTTAAGTTTTAGCATGAAAAACTTTAGAATCTTTATAAATTGAGTGAAATGAATGAATACCTATTTGTAATTACTGAATAAATTTAATTGTTTTCACAGTGAACATATTTGTGCTAATTTTAAGCAATTTGTATAAATGCATTTTGAAAATATTGTTATTTAAATGAAATCAAATAGATGCAAATAGTTAAAGGGATAGTTCACCCAAAAACGAAAGTTCTCTCATCATTTACTCACCCTGAAGTTGTTCCAAACATGCATGAGTGTCTTTATTCTGCTAAACACAAAATAAAATATTTTGGGAGCACGCGTAACCAAGTGTGGGGGGAAAAATACTATGGAAGTCAATGGCTACTGTCAGCTGTGGTTACCAACATTCTTCAAAATATATTCTTTTGCGCTCAGCAGAAGAAAGAAACTCATAAAGGTTTGGAACAAGTGGATGGTGAGTAAACGATGACAGAATTTTCTTATTGCATCATAGTTTAGTTTGCTTGTGTTAAACTGTGCAATCCAATTGGATGGAGATTTTATATGCCTAAATTTATTTTTTAGAGTGTACCTAGTAACCTCTCCTTCCGAATTTATGACTGACACCGAGCTTATCTAGAGCTGAAAAGTTTATGTTCACGTTTCAGTAGGTTCAGCTCCAATTTAAAGCCTACACCAAATAAGTTACATACTTTCTACCTTCACAAACTGCTGTCATGTCAGCAAATTCTGCTGTGGCCACAAGTAAGAAAAAGATATAATCATTTGCAGACTTAAAACAGTAATGGGGAAACTTTTCGTTCTTGCCTCAGGGACAGCAAACACCTGTCAAGTGTTTCTGTTCTCTCCCACATATCAAGGAGACATCGCTTGAAAAGAGTTTTTAAAGCCGGGACAGTGAGATCTTCAAAGGCATAGATCACTAAATGAGAAGCCCTTGCAGATATTTCGCACAACTTTTTGAATGTTTCAATGTTGGCGGATGAAGAAATGAATGAGATGAATTATTCATCTAGTGTGGAAGGTGGTACGCATTCATCTCAGGCGCACTTGATAAACTAGTTTTAAATGATGTCTGACGTGGAGGTCTGAATGTCAGGCGGCAGACAACAGCCTTCCAGACTCATTCAGTTCAACTCCACTTTCTTTTCATCCTCTAGTCAGAAAGGCAAAAGATGACCCTCTTACAAGTTTTTCATATGTTAGGAATGTGTATTTTATATAAAAAGTTGACACTTAAGACATTTAAAGATTATCACTCATTCACTAATCTTCTTTCCCTGCAATGAACTGTTAACTTGAGAACTGCTGCTTCTCGTTCATTTAATCAGTGACCCGAACCTCATTTGGCCCCATAGAATTGAAGTCCGATTCTTTAAGAAATTGTTCAAAGATCTTCTTAAGAAAGAAGTAAAGAAATGTATTAAGATAAAGTTTGAATGAAGTTACACTTCTTAGGAAGTTCTATAATATCTTAAGATGAAATGTGACAGATGTTATCCTAACCTTAAGAACAATGAGTCTTAAGAAGATTCTTTTCAAGAATTTGAATTCTAAACAATCTTAACAATCTCAAGAAAAAAGATAAGAACATTCCTAAGAAGTATTTAGGAGTATATCTCTTTTTTTAAGTAACAAAATAATAAGAATTTTATTTTAAATAATGTTTCATAAATCCAGACCCAGTTTTGCATACAGGTCAACTGATTCACTGAAACGATCTGGTTCAAAACAACAATGTGTGACCCTGGACCACAAAACCAGTCTTAAGTCGCTGCACTGTAAAAAATAAAAAAGTTGAGCCAACTTAAAATTAAGGCAACCAGCTTTTTGCAGATTTTTGAGTTCTCTCAACTTATTTCTGTAGGAGATTCTCAACTTTTTGTTGTATAAACTTAAAACAACAAGTTGAGAAAACTCAAAAATCTGCTGAAGTTTGTTGCCTTAAAATTTTAAGTTGGCTCAACTTTTTTTTTTTTACAGTGTGGGGTATATTTATAGCAACAGCCAAAAATACATTGTATGGGTCAAAATGATCATTTTTTATTTTATGCCAAAAATCATAAGGATATTAAGTAAGGATCATGTTCCATGAAGATTTTTGTAAATTTCTTACCGTAAATATATCAAACCTTCATTTTTGATTAGTAATATGCATTGCTAAGAACTTCAGTTGGACAGCTTTAAATGTGATTTTCTCAATATTTTGATTTTTTTGCACCCTCAGATTCCAGATTTTCAAATAGTTGTATCTCGGCCAAATATCGTCTGATCATAACAAACCATACATCAATGGAAAGCTTATTTATTCAGCTTTTATATGATGCATAAATCTCAATTTCGAAAAATTGACACTTAAGACTGGTTTTGTGGTCCAAGGTCACATTTGTTCATGAATTAAGGAGAACTGATGCAGATTTTCAGTAGGCACTTTTGCATCTGCTTTAAATCCAGTTCCAATTCACTGGAATTGTGTAGGGGAAACAAATAAGTTAAATTTTAAAAAAAGTCTTTAATAACAAAGTAACAGCATATGGGTTTGGAACAACAAGAGTGAGTAGGCCTAATCATGACATTTTCATGAACTGTTTCTTAGAAATACTTTCTTGACAAATATGAGTAATACATTAATGAAAGCATTTAATATATTCCTGTAATATTTCTAACTGTAAGCAGATTATTTAAAGCCCATATTGATGCAGCCAATTATCAAGGAGTCCAAGGCCAGACATTTAGAGAGATTTAGAGCATTATTACCTCTGAATACCTCTTTTATCTGTGTAATATCGCAGTGTGTCAGCGTTGGCTCTGAAGATACACGTTTGCTTTCTCTTGTGTGTCAGGCAGCAAACATGAAGAGATGAGATGACTCGTGAGTAATGAACAGAGGAAATGGACCATATGACTCTGTCATTCTGTTTGATATGTAATTCATCCACTGTCATACATGAGATGCTGTATTTAGACTGCATCTTTCTGAAGTCTGTCTCTTTGTGGTGATATCTGCACATCAAGATGATGCCTCACAACAGGCTGGATGTGTCTTTCAAATATTGAAAGAGTTGCTATAAGAGGACTGTAGTTTCTTATTCACAGACTATTCGCTGCTTTAAAAAACAATTACAAAAGCACATCTATGCTTAAGGTTGACCATGTGTTGGCCAACTGCCTTTCATCATTGACATACAGAAGATGCATTAAAGTAATGGGAATCAAACCCATGACCTTGGTGTTGTAAGCGCCATGCTCTATTTTTAATGCCACACACACTACACAATTTCAGCCGTGATTTTCCGCTCAGGCATTAATGGAAAATGCCAACAAAAGCACAAAACTGGAAGCAAATTGATGCTCATTCATGTGAGTGACGATGGCTATGTATGAATTATCAAAGACATGATCTGAAAGAAAGAGCAGATGCCTCACAGATGAGAAACATTCAGCAGATTAAATATCTAGACATGTCTGTGATTCAAGTCCTGTAGTGTCAAATGTGTTTTGACCGGAAAATACATCGGCGGCAACAGGACATTGTGTAGAGTGAAAATAACAGCAATCTGATGACTTTGAAAGTATGAAAGCATTAGTCAAGTAATTATCTATTAGCCATCTGCTACAGTATTTATAATAATATAATTCAGAAAAAAACTAGGTGACAACACACGGCTATGTTGTACTTTCAAAAACAAATCAAAGAAGAGATTGAAATCTATGAATATATAATAAACAGACGCCAATAACAACAATGGACGACCACCTTGATGATTGTTTGTGCAAAGAGATCAAGATTTACCTGAACTTGTGTAATTTCAGTCTGAAGTTCTCACTATATGGCCCTGTTTATACCTGGTATTGAGATGCATTTTGGTCAACTGGATCGCAAGTAGATGGGAAGACACATTCCCATTTACACCTGGTGTTTTAATTTGTCATTTTTTAGCACTTTTCTGATTTCTTTGAAGGGAGGGTCAAAGCTTGCACAAATTACATATGAACTCAAAAGTAACTGATACGATGAGTAGCAGCTTTAATTTCCAAACTGATAGCCACAAAACTATGCCAAATGCTTTTTGTTAGAATTAGCACTGGTAAGACAACATTGTCCTGTTTTACATTTTTTCGCCTTCAACCCAATCTTACAATTTCAGATGGCAAAGTATAAATCCCATCTGGCAAGTGCGCCTCATCAACACTTTTACTTAATATTTAAGAATTACGTCAGTAGGCAGAGAGGTGGCGGTCTGTTTGAACGCATGTGAGCATCTACACTAGAGGTGCCCAATCCTGTTCCTTGAGATCTACCGTACTTTAGTTCCAGCCCTGCTCCAACACAGCTGTCTTTAATGGTCGAAAGTGGACAAGCTCAAAACCTTTCAGACCCCATTTGCACCTGTATTTACCGTTGTCCACTTATAATTGGATCGACAAAATGCATCTTAATACCAGCTGTAAACAGGGTCTATGTGCCAGGATCCTGTAACTTTTGTTGGTCTTAAGGTTGTGACACACCAAACTGAAATTAGAGGACTAGTGGTAACAAAAGCCAACGGTGTTGTCATCTCATGATGCATGTTTCTACGCCAAAAAGATCACACAACACAAAGACACACCATACTGAACATGTGTGATTAAAAAAACCTGTCTATACCAGCAGGTGGCAGTAGTTTATATACATCTTTCAAAAAGTAACACCAAAACTAGGACTATAGGTATACAAACCAAAAAACAAAGCAGCGATTGCTTACCA
The DNA here is from genome assembly GCA_021397915.2 of Tor tambroides. NCBI lineage: Eukaryota > Metazoa > Chordata > Actinopteri > Cypriniformes > Cyprinidae > Tor > Tor tambroides. The sequence goes on from JAFVLL020041105.1 coordinate 28,861, forward strand.
TTTTGAAAATAAATCTGGTTGATCAGTTGGTCTTCACTTTCTTCATTTCAGATGGTCATGTTGTTATAAAGTACTTGAATATTTGTGTATTGGAAATCTCAGGTAAGATGAAGAACAGCCTCTGTGTGCACGCTTGACTTTGTCATTTGCTTGCTTTCATCACTTTCTCTATTCTTCTCAGGCACTGGTTCGATAGCAGAGACAGATCAGAGTGATCTCTCTGAACCTGCTGAAAAATCCAGCATAAGGACCAGTATGGGATGCTGTATGCTGGTTTGCTGGTCTCCAACGTGGGATGCTGGTCACTGGTTTGCTGGTCTTCAACACAGGATGATGGTTGCTGGTCTCCAACACGGGATGCTGGTTTGTTGGTCTCCAACATGGGATAATGGTTGCTGGTTTGCTGGTCTTCAACATATGATGATGGTTGCTGGTCTCCAACATGGGATGATGGTTGGTGGTTTGCTGGTCTCCAACATTGGATGATGGTTGCTGGTTAGCTGGTCTCCAACATGGGATGCTGGTTTGCTGGTCTTCAACATGGGATGATGGTTACTGGTTTGCTGGTCTCCAACATGGAATGCTGGTTTGCTGGTCTTCAACACGGGATGATGGTTGCTGGTTTGCTGGTCTCCAACATGGAATGCTGGTTGCTGGTTTGCTGGTCTCCAACATGGGATGATGGTTGCTGGTTTGCTGGTCTCCAACATGGGATGCTGTTTTGCTGGTCTCCAACATGGCATGCTGGTTTGGTGGTGTGCTGTTCTTCAACATGGGATGATGGTTGCTGGTTTGGTGGTCCACAGCATAGGCAGCAGGTGGGCTGGTGCATCTTTTGGGTTTTGGTATGATCCCAGCAAAACCACAACACAACTCATGTATATGTAAAATATCATGTTTCTTGGTGCATTTTCATAGTTAAATAAAGACCAAATATCCAATTAATTTTAATAAATAAAATGAATGATTATAAGAAAAAAAACATGATGCAGGTTATATGTTTAATGGCTACATGTTTAAACCCTCAGCATTAAACACTGCTCAGTTTTCATATGGTCTCAATCTATAGAGTAAAAGTAATGGTAAAAAACAGTTTTGCAGTTAGTGAAATAAAACAGTTCACCTTCAGAAACTTGAGCTGCGGGAACACTATGGGAACGCTATGGGAACACATTCAGTGTGACCGTGCTCTGAATCACGTGTGTAATCAGTCCAATGGAGTGGTGAGACGTCACGGGCAGGGTGATGTAGCGGCCAGGAAGCTTAAAAGCATGTGCGGTGGAGACAGTGGCAGCTTCTGTCATTCAATAAGCACTCTCTGTGTGTGAGTCTTATTTATTGTTGTCTGTCTTTGGCGACTGCGTTATGTCTAAGAAAGATAGCAAGAGTGGCGACAAACAGCGTTTCAGGCTGTGTTACTCCCTGCCCTCGTTTCATCATGGGTGGGGATACTCATAGTCTGTGCGTTGTTTGTTTGGGAGTGGAATAAGCTCAGTCAGCTTTTGAGGGGGTTGACTGCCTGCATTGTGAGCGGCTCTCGTTGCGGACGCTCTGCTCCCGGAGGGATCTCTTCGAGGAGGGAGCTTTCACCAGCGTTCCTCGCAGCTCAGGCCCCGCTGCTGACGAGGCAGAATGATGGCTGTGGTAGTGGGGATCACAAATGGATCTGGAGGAGGGAATAGAGAGGGGCCAGTCCCTTTCTTCTTCCTCACCCACCACATCCAGCGCCCCCTCCCAGGGTTCGGAAGCCCACACCGCGGCTTCTTCCCCCTGGGGAGAGGGCTTTACGATCCGCCTATCATCCTCCGAGGAGGTTGATGTGGAGAGCGTCGATGAGACTGTGGATTTGCCACCCCAGTCTCCCCAGTATGAGGAGCAGCCCCACCCATGTAGCAGCTCCTCATACCGGGAACAACAAAAACAGAGTGTCTCCTCTCGTGCTCCTCCGCAAAGGGACTGAGAGTCTCGCTCTAAATCAGGGTCTTCCAAGCCAAGGTCAGATCTGAGAACCGTCCTTCTGGTGAAAAAGGCTACGGCCAAGAAGTCATGATGCTCGTGGCTCAGGACTTCTGAGGGCAGGCCCCTCTGGGCAAGAGCGGTGTACACCTCATCATACGGTGCCCGTCTCTCCTCAGTGGCCTCAGGAGATCAGTCTGTTTACCCTGCCACCTTCGATGTTTCAGGGCACAGCAGTCTCCAGCGAGCACATCTCTCAGCAACTGCCCGGAAACGTAGTGGTTCTGGGAGGCTCGCTACCTCCAAGCAGGTCTCCAGAGCAGCTAGATCGGCCATCCCCTGCCAGTCCTCCGCTTCAGGGCACCGAGCCAGCTGCTCTAAGTACACCAGAGGTCAGTCTCAAGAGACTGATTCCCTTAATAGACTTTCTGGCAGCGTGGAAGCTTCTGCCGAATGTGTCTCAATGGGTCTTGCACACTGTAGAAAGAGCCTACAGAATTCAGTTCAAGTCTCGTCCAGCTTGGTTCAGCTGGATGTTTCCCAATCTGGTGGGCCCCGAGCAGGCTCTGGTCATGGAACAAGAAGTAAACACTTCATGTGCACTTACGGTCTTACGAACTTACAATTGCTGCCACGTGTGTGTGTGTCCGTCAAGTTCACGAGACCGTAGGGTGTAACATTCGTCATTTTAGCATTCAGAAGGGTGCTCGCAAGCACCCCCTTTGTGGCCGCTATGCTTAGTTTAGTTTAGTTGTGCCAGAGTTAGCTATAAAGCTAATTTGCATCTGCAGTCCCTGGGCAGGATGTTGTTACAAAATTACAATATTCAGTCACAAACAATACAATACATACAACACATACACCCTCGACGCGCCCTCGATCTGCACTTCTGCCGAGCTCTCACTGGGGCGAGCTCCGCAGCAGACTTCTACCCGACAGTCAAAGCAGAATTAAGTCACAAAAGTGCGGACTCCGAGGAAGACCGTGAGGGTTCAGGGTGCCACTTGGGACAGGGCCCTCGTCACCCCACGGAAGAGAGGGGCGGGGGGAGCAGTAGCTCATTAGCATTTAAAGAGACATACACTGAAATGTGTCGCTGTGAACAGAGCTGTTCTTGACAAGGTAAAAAGGGTGTTGTTTTACACTACCATTGAGAAATTTTAACCAAAGTATGTTATAGACTTTTCATGAAGATCCTAAAGAATCATGCCAACTTGTGAAAAATGGGCATCTGATGTCCCCTTTAAAAACATCAATTTTCAATTTTGAACTTTCATTATTAAGAGCATTTCATTAACAATAGCTCATGCTTGTCCCCAAACACACTGTTTGCATACAGACAACTGGCCTACTCACACTCAACCCTGCAAGATTATGCTGGTCAACCAGCTTCACCAGCTCCATTATGTTGGTCCACCAGCTAGACCATCACTAACCAGAATAAACAAGACTGGACCAGCATGGAATTCATGCTGGTTTATGCTGGATTTTTCAGTAGGGCAGTGACTCCCCAACATGTTAAATCAGCCAAAAAGCTGACTGTGAGGTCCAAACACACTGCAAAAACTGAGTTGACAGACACTGGTGTGTCAGGGCCTTTAGTTTGGTGACATGATCCTGAAACCCATGTGTTTTATTGTCCTGCGCTTGTGTGAGAGTGCGACATTGAGTTAGTTTTCTGGGCTGTGCACTTTCCTGTCTAATGTGGTGACAGTCCTGTTTGGTTTTTTGTTCAATGTCGTGATCCGGATGTTCATGCTCCATGTCATGCCGTTCATTGTAAGCACATGGCAAGGGTTGTTTGTTCCAGTTCCAAGCGCTTTGCGCTTTTGTTTGCCATGTGCTCTTGTCCTGTTAGGTTTATTGTGAGTTCATATTGTTGGCTCCTTCACCATGTGCTCTTGTGTGTTGTGTTTCTGTTTAACCCTTGTGTGGTGTTCATATTTTTGTTATTCAGCCAGTGTTCATGGGTCTGGTGGACCTGCTGCATTTTGGGGTTTTTAATTCAACACAATTAAAAATTGTATGTTAAAAAACTCAACAGATGTTTATTTCATCCCAATTACAAGCAATATAAACAGCATATATGGTTAATATTTGCCCTTTACCTTTGTTAGACCACATTTATGAATTAAATTGCTACAACCTTGTGCAGGAATGCCAGAGGCAGAAACACAAAACTCACACTTACACTTACACTCTTACAGACTCTCTCTCACACACACACACACGCACATACACACACATAAACACACATATACATACTAATAGCAGGCCCAGAGAGTGGGTGGACAGAGTGAAGGTACACAGGACCTAACATTTCCACTCTTTTATTAGCCCCAGATCCAGTGGACCCGAATATCCTGTGTGTAATATAAGTGTGTGTGGGGTGGGGGGGGGTGGGGGGATGTGGTCATTGAAAATTTGTTCTAATATATATTCTTCACAGAAAATGAGCCAAGGCCAATGAGTCTGAGTTCGAAAAAATAATTAATCGTATCATTTTTCTTTTGACAAAAAGTGAAAACAGGTCCCATAGACCCGAACACCATACAAGGGTTAAGCACATATGATGGTATTGGGATAAGGTTAGGTGTGTCCTGCTGCAGTGTCCAGCTCTGCCTTGCCTTGCCTTGCCATGACTGTGTGTTTACTACTAATGAGTAGTTTTTGTTTGCATTTGCTTTGAAATGAAAGAGATTTCATTTTCACCCAAAAATGAAAATTGTGTCATTAATTACTCACACTCATGTCGTTCCAAACCGGTAAGAACTTTGTTCATCTACGATGTCCTTTCTACGTTACTGGGCCTTGAACATGGTAATTACATTGCTGTCTTTGCAGGGTCAGAAAGCTCTCAAATTTCATCAAAAATATCTTCATTTGTGTTCTGAATGTAAATGAAGGGTTTAGAGTTAAAGTGAGAGTATATTTGACAGTATATGATATTTTAAGAATACTGCTGAAATTTTAGGAATACTGCAAAATACTGAGTCAAGCAGTGGGGTAAGCTTAAGGTGGGACTATTTGTTTGTCAACCAGTGATGGAAGTGTAATAATAATAATAATAATTATTATTATTATTATTATTATTATTATTATTATTTTATTTTATTTTATTTTTTTGCAATTCTGTCTGGTGATAAAAAGGCTGGTGCCACAGAAACTTCAGCTTTAACTTACATATAACCCAGAACTTTCCTTGAGGACATGCATATTCTTGTAGATAAAACATTTAGCAAAAATGTGCAGTGAGAGATTTACACCTTAGGGGCCATTCACACAGAACACATTTTCATTTAAAAATGCAGGAGAGCTTTTATTATGCCACAGTTGACTGCTTCCGCTCCTTCCAGTCGTCCGTATGTGGGGTAAAGCAGCACTGTTTTATTTGAAAGTTCTGTTATAATGCAACTCTCTGCGGTCGTCACCTGTCTAATAAAACGCATAACATATTAAAGCGTCTTTGGTGTTTCCATGTTTTCAATTGACGGTGTATGACGTCATTGGCAGGCGACACAATGACCAGGGACGAGCCACTATTTAAAATAGCTATTTCTCTGGATTTAAACATTATTTGAAACGTTTGGGATAATGTAGGTACACAAGTCAGCAAAATATATAACACTGTTCTAGTGATTTTTGGAAATTTTAATAAAAAAAAATCTTACATATTGTGCCTTTAAGGGAAAGGTAGATGGTTTGGTTCAAAAAGATTTTTTGTTATGCTGGTTGAAAGTCTCTTTACGCGATGCTCCAGCAAAACCAACAGCATCGTGAAGGACCCCACCCATCCCTCCCACAGTCTCTTCGAACTCCTACCATCAGGAAGACGGTACCGGAGCATCAGAGCCCGCTCCGCCAGACTGCTCAACAGCTTTTTCCCCCAGGCTGTGAGAGCCCTGAACTCTAACCACCCTGCCCCCCTCTGAAACCCCATGCAAACCCCTACCCTCCTGAAACATGGACCATCTACCCCCCCAAACACCCCCCAACCTTACCACACCAAAGAACAGACTTTATGAAACTTTCCGTGCAGTGTGCTACACACAGGTGAGTGGGCCTGAACAAACCACCTGTAGTAACACACTCTCCTCTACGCGCACTAGACACTTTTTCACTAGACACTTTTTCACACACTCACAATCCTTCAAAGGACTCAGCAATTATATGTATGTTTACATTCTCATGCACTACAGATCATCTTGTACTGTTCCCCAGCCAGCTGCTTGACTCAAAATGTCTGCACATGTACAGTATTTATGTGAAGCGTCTGTATAGTTTGTATTTCCTATTTTTATTTCTTATATTTTTATCTTTAGTTGTATAGGGTAAACATTTATATATAGTATACTTATAGTTAAAATCTGTTAGTAGGTAGTTGTGTGTAAGTTTATAGTGTTTTACTTCGTTGTTGTATGTCTGTATGTATGTAGCACCGTGGTCCTGTGAGGCACGACATTTCGTTCCACTGTATGTCCCCACATGCAGCGGAATGACAATAAAGCTCAACTTGACTTGACTTGACTTGACTTAACATCCCGATAGCGATCACTAAGGTAAGTGGTGTAAATTTATATGTATTTACATCATTTGTGGAAGGAGCAGGAGCATAAAATGTTCTTCCAATCATATCTCTCAGCCTGTCATCTTTTGTATTTGCATACCTCTGCGCACCCTGTTCACGCAGACATGATACTTCATCAGCGTGTTCATTACGCTATTGCAGACTGAGCAAGAATGGAAAGCGTTATTATTGTAATATTATGCGCTTTGTTCTGTAATGTTTTCTCTGCGGTGAATGAGACATGACGTAATCTGACAGCCTTGCATTCAACCCTCCACCAACACCGTCTCTCATCCTATGTTTTCAAAGCTAGCTTGCTAATGCTAGCCTCTCCTAAATAGTGTTGGATAAAAGCATCTGTTAAATGCATGAATGTAAATAGAAAAATAGAATGCAAAATGTATCCCATATGAACGGCCCTTCAGCATGCTAACGTTTAAAAACCTTTTACACATCCTGTGTTGCAGGATAACATGAATCAGTTTCTGTAGTGGAGGAACCTCAAAAGGATCAAGCTAACCTTTAAAGTTTCTTGCTTGATAGTATCAGCATTTGAAGTGCCTGCATCTATTAATGGCATCATACAGCAAGTGCATGTATTCAGCACACCTCACCCCTATGTGACACTGAGCTGGCACTGAAAAGATTGGAGATCCCATGCAGACCCAATTATAATCTCTTGCTTTTGCTTCTCCGTTGACGATGATGAGTTCCGTGCCTGCCTGCGGTATAATTATAAGCATCTGTGTGGATACCCAATTGCCTGGAAGAAATGCAGGTATGAATATTTCATTGTAGACCCTAGTGCTTACGAGTTCAGCTCAGACTGATAATGCCACAGAGAGGAGCTGTTCATTAGAAAGCGCTGCAGAGGAGAAGGAGAGGTGCGAACACTGTGACTCACTGCTTAGATTCCTGCCTTAAAATTACGGAGTCACTGTTCCGGTGCCAGAGGTCAGGGGTCAGAGGGCATGGGGTTAAGCGACAGAATGCTGGATGTCGATTTCTCACTATACCAGAGACCAATCAATACCATTCATCTGACAGAAAAACCTCAGCATATCATAAAAGGCGATGCTTATGATTTCTTCTGATGTTTTTCATTTTCAGAATATGCAGAGACCAGTGGCATGTGGTGAACTGAAATAAGTAAGCATTGTTCCCTGTCTAGGTTTGTGTTCTTTGTAAGGTTGTTTGTTCAGTTATGGGCAACACTGGGCCCTGTGGGGAAAAGAAAAAAAAAAAAAACTAAATGAAATCTGTCAAATTAATTTATTTTGTCCACTAACAATGTGGATATTTTTTCCTAAAAAAAAAAAAAAATATTTCCAGCACAGCTCACATGATGTATTATTTAACACCACTCTGTGAAGGAAACAGCATTTTGTTTTGTTTTGTTTTTTAAAAAATAAAATGGCTAGCCTAATTTCTAATTAATTTCATAGTTACAATTTAAATACTAATTAATTTGTTTACACTTTCTTCAGAATTACATCTTACAGATACAACACATATTCTCTTTCTATTATATTTACCTTGTTTTTCTTCATTTTCCTCACGCCTTATATTTCTTCTCAATGCTTCGAAGGGGCGCCGTGGTGAACACAACAAGGGGGACAAGGAACGTGATTGCGAACGGACCAAGGGGGCCCCGCGTCAGTTAAGGACAGCCCTGTTTCACAAGCTCTTCAGTGAACAAGTAGCCAACAATAACTCTAGGGAAAAGACAAACAAAAACTTTATTAGGGGCACAGTTGTTTGGTTTTGTGGAAATGATGCCACAACTTAAATAAATATATAGATATTTATTAAAATGTAATTTAAAAATTCATGAAATTATTGGCATAGCAGTCTATGCAGACAGTTGTACAGAAAACATTGTTAAAATAGCACTCGGAAGTATCAATCACTTGTGATTGTTGCATGCAGGATGTATCCAGCGGTCAGTGAATGGACAGTGGGCGGTCAACGTGCACAGCTGTGACCACATTGTCATAAATCCATAACTTGCACCTGAGCAAAAATTATGTACGTTTAATTATTTAACAGAGCCTTTCAATTCAGTATTCTTCCTCAGGGCCCTAATACCTGAAGACAGGATTTGGTTACAAATCACCGCCATCACGCTCAAGTCTTGATTTACCGACACATCACAGCCACATCTCCATTCTCTCCATCATCTCAGAGTGTGATGTAATTTCCTCTCTTGTCACTGGTGGACCTTCAACTCTAACTGCACCCACTTCTGTATCACTTCAGGGCCAGATATATTATTCCCCCATAACCCGTTCTCACCAGGTAAAACTAAATTCAGAGAGATTAAAGACTTGTCTTTGGGATTTTTGATAGGTGAATGTGTATAAAACTCAAGGTTAGACCTGAAGCTTTGCATGCTTGGATGAACCACCTCTCTCCAGATTCTCTCGCTGAGGTTTTGAGATGGAAAAAAAAAAGATCAAAACATTTTTGGGGCCAGTGATGCATGGCCATCTGAATTAGGGTTGTAATAAACTGCTGCTCATAAATGTGAGATGGCATTGAGGAGGCGGGCGCTGCCAGCAGCTCCACCATTAGGACTCATTTTCTACTCTTAATAGCACAGGCACCTTGTTTAATAAGCATGGATTACAGGTCATAAAGGGCAATGGAGCACTGAATGCCGGTGATCTGGTGAAAACACTGAATAATATCGCCCGCCCTCACCTGGTCACTGGTGAAGAGATGACGACAGTACCAGTGATGGGCCATTTACTGTATATGGATCTAAGGACTCTTCGTATGGGTCCAGAGTTTTCACAGTGAGACTTTTTACAGACAGTATACACCCTTGAATTACAAGACAGTGAATTACAAGACACTGTACACCCTGTACACTGTACACATAAATGACATTGTTACACTAAAATACAGAAGAACACTGATCTCCATCCAATTTAAGTTTTATCAAAACTGTGCAGGGACCCCCAAGGGGTCACAATGGGGTCATTTGGGGTCCAAAGAAAAAAAAAATAGAATATATATATATATATATATATATATATATATATATATATATTCTATTTTATTAATTTTTTTCAGAGGTGAATCAATAACAATTCAATTTTTAACAATATTTCAAGTGTAATTTATGAGATCTGTTGTATTTTTAATCCAATTTTTCTTTGTAAAAGGCAAAAAGTTGATCATACTGATTTCAAAGTTAAGAATTCATTAGTTAGAATGTACATTGAACCAAAACCTATCAAAACACCTTAGTTGATAATTCAGTATACATTATTTTTGACAAAACATCCCATGTTTCGGTCATGACTGCACATTTTCGGTAATGACTGTAATCCTTTGGTAGCTGCACATCACATTACAGAATTTTAACTCACATACTAAAACACTACTAAAAAATAAAAAATTACATAACTGTACTAAAATTGTGTTTATTTCCCCCAAAATATGAGGATTATGTGTTCCCTTTGTCACTACCGAAACATTCATGACATGTTTCAGTAGTGACTGTTTCGGTAGTGACAATTCTATGGGATAACACCCCCCAAAAAAACCAAAGATGTCACTACTGAAACTCCACCAAATGTTTCAGTAGTGACAATTTTTGATACTTTTGAACCCAGCTCAAAGATGCTTATCAGCACAGTTCTGAACAGTGGTATGCATTAAAATAAATAAATAAATAAATAAATGTTATGGAATAACTACCAACAAAAACGTGTACTTAATTGCAGAAAAAAAAATGCGGTACACAAGTTTCATAATTTACAAAGAAAATATAAGTATTTTCTGAACTTTACTTTAAAAAAAAAAAAACTTTTAAAAACAACAATAGAAAAAAATACAAAAAATATTTCAATCTCATTTTCATAAGTTGAAATTTAGGGGTTCGGGACAGCTACCTCTCAATTGAAAGTACCCAATAAATTATTAATTTATATATATTAAGCTTACTAATATTTTAAATATTATTGTGGGTTTCAATAGATAATAGAAGGATCTTAATAATCTAAGATTTGAATACTTAAATGCTTTTTAAATGTGTTTTTGGTTGTGGTACAGCGGTTTGCACCAATTCTGTAGAATGGCCCATATACATACTTTAGCATTACGGGCGAGGGATGGAATCTTGCTTTAATTCTGCCTGAGTACAAATTAATATTTTCCTGTTTATGCTCTAAGAAGCTTTTGTGTGTAGAAGTGGGTTTTTGTCCACGACTTCCCATGCACATTTACAAACACACACACACACACACACACACACACACACACACACACACACACACACACACGTGTGCATGCACAATATTAGCCAGACCTTTGACTCATTGCAGAAGGTCTGGATCTTTCACAGATTATTCTAGTCGACAACCACCCAATTAGAAAGGAACAGCAGCTTGATTGACATAAAAAGCAGTCAATCACAGTTTGTTTCTTGCCATTTAGCTTATCTCAGATATACCAGACTAACATGGGGAGAAATGCTCCCTAAATGCTGAATATCTGTAAAAGATTCTGTCTCTAAAAGCCTGTTCACACAAACACAAGTATTGAGCATTAAAATTTGGTCTGAAAAAATTAAAATGCAGATTCACTCTTTGAAAGTAGATTGCAATTTTAGGGGAAAAAAACATGCTTAATTGTGTTACTTCCTGTTTCTTTGTAATTATTTGTGAAATTCACTAACAATTTCTAAGTGAAAATTGTTTCAACATCGGTTTCACTTTTTTTCACTGCACAAGTCTCTATAGTATAAGGCTGTGGAAGTGGCAACTTTGTTTAAATGCACAGAGATAGAGGGACTCTGGCAGCAAGGCAAATAGAAAATGCTCAGCCAATTAGTTCAGATCAAAGGACATAAATTTCATTGGTGGTGAATATGCAAATAATAAATGGCACGTCTGTCCTGCAATAACCTATGCAGTTTTAGACAGTTAATTGGTTTGAGTTGCACTGGGGAGCTGTAAAGTCTCTCCAACAATGGAATTAAATTCCACTGCTTGAGTCCTTACATGCAATAAAACTTGACGATAAAAATATTTTAATGTTACTGCTGTTCTCAGTGAATACAAATGATAAACACAGCGTAGTGCGTTGTAGAAAGGAGATAGCCGATATAAAAACTGACTGTTTTTTCAATACTGTTAAACTCTATTGACAGTGGATTTAACAGGCTGTCAGTTTCCACAAAAAAAAATATTTTGGCTAATAATCTTTCAGATAATTCACTGACTGATAATATTAAAGACAAATATACAGTAATACATGGTCTGTGAGGCAAGGCATTGAACCAATATAAACATGAGACTAGTGTGATAAAATTGCTTACTACTACCTTACCTGTGTGAGGTTATGTCCAAATGGACTGTTCACATAGAAAATATCCCCCTACACTCTTAAAAATGTCCCAAAAGGGTGCCATAGAAGAACCATGTTGGCTCCACAAAGAACCTTACAGTGAACTGTTCTTAAGAGTTATTTTATTTTAAAAATCTAAAGAACATTTTCCACTATAAAGAACTTTCTGTGGAATGGAAAGATTCCATGGATGTTAAAGTTCTTCATGGAACCATAGATGCCAATCTTAATTTTTAAGAGTGTAGAGGAATTATCTTGGCAACCAGATGTTCTTCCACCTAGAACTGTAATCCTATCTATTTTGACAAATGACACATTTTTTGTGTGTGGAAATATTAATGCAAGCACGTTAACAAAAATATAAGATGACATTATGCTACAAACACTGTTGATAGAACTTAACTTGAATTGAACCCAGAGTATTCCTTTAAGAAAACTAAAGTAGAGTCTGTTTTGAGTCTGGGAAGCTGTGCTTTGGGTTTTGTAGGAGGATTTAGTCAACATCTGGCAGAGCTCCCTGACCCTGTAAAGCTGTGCCCCACGTCTGTCTGTAATCCCTCCCTACATCTAACATGGTTTAATCCACATCGCACTGGAGAATACATGCTGCGTTACAGGAGATGCTCATATGACTGATTGAAACTGACTGGATAGAGCTGCTGGTCACAAAAGACAGCTCAAGATAACCCCAGTACAAGATTATTCACGTAATGAGGAATTCACACATCAGTCATAGTCTCTATTTAGAACTGAACAAATCATTGTGTCAAAATCATTCTTTCCATGCAATACAGCTTCTTGTCATGATCTTTCTCCACTCAGAATGAATTGATCCTAAATTTCAGTTCACCACACAAACTCAATATCACTATCAATGCAAAATTATTGACAGCATTTCAACAAACAACAATGAACATGGCTTGTGTTTATTTTTCCAAAGACAACTCCCCTCCCCCTCCCCCATTTTGGCATTGGGACATAAATGACATATTCAAAATAAAAAGGTACATTACATCTGAGCTCATGTTTTATCACTAACCCCAATCCTTTAGACATGCCCTTGTGAAAAAGAAGAGCAATTAACTGTTATAAATGTGCACTTGTAGTTTAATTTAAATCTTAAAAGTATATGTTTAATAAACCACACTTATAGATATAATATTTATTAAATAAAAGGCCAAGTATGCTTAAAAAGAGTAAAACATGGGGTTTTAACACATTTAACTACACTTTTAAGTTCACTCTGAAATAATGTCAAGTTAAAAGGTTTATTTTAAAGTATCGTTATGTTTTAATAATCTTTTATCATACTTTTACGCAGTACATGACTAACACACTAAAACACGTGTAAAATATTTTTAATAATTTTGTTCAATATTACATTGAAAGTTAATATATTTATGTACTAAATTGCAGCTTCATCATTACAAATGTGTAATTACAAATATATACATACATAACGCTACAATGCATGAATCAAAAATACTACACAAATGTTGACCTGTATTGGTTTTGTTTTTATTAAAATTAAAAATACAAACAAACAAATACATAAATATAAAGTAATTAATAATTAATTAGAATCATTGATTATACACAAATGTTTTATTATCTCAGGCATGTTTATTTGTCCATTTGTGTGTGTGTGTGTGTGTGTGTGTGTGTGTGTATGTATATATATGCATATTTTTTAACATTTTTCACAGGCCATGTGAAAGACTGATTTGCACCTTTTGCACCAAGATTTGCACCTTTATAATTTTCAACTTATGGGCAGCGTTTACACCTTTGCATGTATGACTGTATAGTATAAGTAAAATATTACCAAGGATACATGTGAAGTATGAATGCAATCTGAATGTATTACATTCACCGCCATGTTGATATTTTCTGATGACTTACCTCAACTTTCAGACGCAATTGTATTCTTCAGTTTGTCACAGTATTGAACGCACAAGATAGTGTGATATAGGAAGTTAAAGATACGTCAATGCTGCCTTCAAAAATCTATCAGATGAAGGTGTCCATTAGACAGGATGTGACAATTGTATGATTCGGTCATGCTTTGTCTACCTTGCCAGAGGCAGCTTTTCTTTTCTTTTTTTCTCTTGGACATAGCCAGTGACTCTACTGAACTGTGACTTCAATGACAGCAGACAGAGAAAATAGCCCTCCAGAAAAAAATTAGCCACTCTAAAACTGCTATGCAATAAGGAAATATTAGCAATGTATCAGCAATGACTAACCAGCCAAATTTTAAATCTTTGCTTCCAACTCCCTCAACTTTCTCTTGCGACTTCATTGGCTGTGGCTCATTACTGCCGTCTAGCTTGCTGGAGACAATGTGCACATTAAAAGAGTGTCACGATGGGCACAAGCTGCAAGTTAGCAAACTTTAAGCATACAAGTATTTGTCTAGTAGTCAGTGCTAGTCTAATGCAGAATTACATGCAGTTAATGTGACATGATCCAATTATTATGTAAATCGCAGATGTCAGTCTTTGATTAAATGGTATGTTCTAGAGACTCGCTATTCTCCCTTCATGAGCATGGCAGAAACATGCATGACCCTTATAGGCAATGACACATATTCTTCAGGCAATGGAGATGTCACAGTCACTCCAGCTTGTCTCATTACATCTGGGAGTCTGAAATGACGAGGCACATTTTTAGAGAGGCTGTAGGGAAGGACAAAGTGCCTTTAACCTGTGCCCCTCATACTCCCTTGGAGCCTGCTAATAAGATCCGTATCTAGCTGAACTAGTCCACAGATAACTGCTAGATAAAAGCTCTGTCAGACTATTCTTTAATTAATTTCATTATTATTCTTTATGAATAATGCATCAGTGGATTAGACAGTGTAATGTGAGCAAGATAACACACTACTCGTCCAGATGTTTGCACGATAAGCATGTATAAGACAACGCTCAATTTGACAACTGCATTTTTGAAAATCATGCCTCACTGGATGTTCCGCGAACTTTATGAAGGAAAAGCATAATAGAGATGCCATAATAGAGATAACAGCAGTCTGACATTCTGCAGTCTGCAGATTTCTGCATTGTATTTAAATAGAGCAAACGCTGTGCATGACAGTGTGATTAAATCTGGCCTTTCTGTCTTTTTTTTGCTGATAGTTCTGCTGAGTTTAAGCCAGTAAGTGGCACAGCGAGAAACATGTTGAGAGCGATTAACATGTTATTAGACCTCCAGCATTTGCACTTACAACAGACACATGGCAATGCTGCATTTGTGAGGCATGTTGGAAGGGTAAACTCAAATTCAGTTGCACAAATGTGGGGTTGAGACTGAAGTCTTAAGCATCATGTCCCAAAAAGATACAAATAAATAATAATAATAATAATAATAATAATAATTTACACAAAGTTGTTGATGTAAAGAGGCAGCATACATGTAATTACCAACATGCTCATTTGAAAAACTTGCCTGCTCTTGTAAAAATAAGGTTCTTTAGTGGTTTCCATGATTCCATGAAGAACCTTTAACATTCACGGAAACTTTCCATTGTGCAAAAGTTTCTTTACAGTTAAATTTTTTTCTTTAGATTATTAAAAAGTTCTTCACATTAAGAAAAAAAAAAGGTTCTTTCAAGAACTGTTCACTGAAATATTCTTTGAGGAACAAGAAATGGTTTTTCAATTGCATCACTGTAAAAAACTTCTTTTGAAAACTTTCTTTTTAATAGTGCGAGATAAAAATGTTGAAGCAGCCATGGCATTAAATTTGCTTCTACAAGTATTTGAGCTCTTTCATTGTGACTTGTGTTTCTTGGGACTCATATCTAAGCATTCTGTATAAGTGTAAAGTCCCATTCACACCAAGGACGATAACTATAAAGATAACGATATTAGTGTCCACACTAGCGAATGATATTGTCTGTTTATTCTAAACGCACACGCATCTGCCGCTTTAAATTCTCGAGCTCGTGATCGTAGGATTGATTCTGATTGGGTGTCAATGATTTTAGTTCATCAGCTAGAAAAAAAATAGTTCTGGAAGTGATTCCAACGATATTGTTTCTCTGTGTCTTTATCGTTATAGCTGTGGTGTGAACTTTACTATTCTTTAATATTGAGAACGATTTTTAGAACTATATCTTTATCATTATTTTTATAGTTATCATCCTTGGTGTGAACGGGCCTTAATGCTGTACTAGGCGAGCTACTGAGCAAGTTTACTTTGTCGGAAAAGCTGTACATATGGAGCTGAGGAACCATTCAAAAATAAGTCTTTATTACTCAATAATCTGCAACTGTAATCAACATTTGTGTGAAAAGGAATACAAGTAGTTGTTGTTTTACTGCCTCTAGTCTTGATTTCAACTGGAAACTGGAGTGAATTTTATGTATATGTACACTTTTGGACTTTTACAAAAAGTTTTTTTTTTTTCTTTCTGATAAGCCTGTATGTTGCAACTTACACATGAATCACAATAATGAGAAAATGCATATCACATGAAAAAAGGTTAATTGAAAACAAGAATCACCCTGATTTTCATGACAACCGCAAAGTTTAAGGTGCCACATGTGAAGAAGGATTTACTGTCTACAACACTAAGATTAAAGGCCTGTTTCATTCTCTTTTACAGGATATGTTATTTTACAGCCATCTGTATTCCAAGTATTTCCAGCAACAGCATCAGAGAACTGAAAGCCTGTTGGGTAAAGAGAAACCACAACACAGAATTACAGCCACACGCACCATGCAGACTGATTAATAATGTGCTTTGGCAGAAGAATAATGTGATGTAGAACAGACGCATTGCACACATGACCTTGTTAATGGACAACTCTCCTCTAATCGAGGTCTTTTTGGGACTGTCAGCTCAATTCAGAGCTCATAATTTCACAGGAATGCATAAAGCATGGAATATCTTTAAAGGCATAAGCAGATATACTACAGTGCATTATTAATAACTTTTGGGAATGGAGGTGTTTCTAAGTTTGGTTTATAACCAAACATGGTGATTTATTTTTTTTTTTTTTATTCGTTTGACAGCACTAATTTTTATGTATTTATGTTTTATTTATTTATTTCAATGTGACATTGTTTTCATGACAGTTAAGCACAAACCTAATTTTGTGTACATTATTTTTTACACATTTTATAATGATGATTGACCTTACCGTATTATATTCTGTATTACAGTGATGAAAATTAATGGGGTGTGGCTCATTGAATATCACTGAATAACAGCTACATTGAATATATATATATATATACACGTACACACACATTCAATGACAATAGCATCAATTGTTTCATATCTGCTGATTCTTCTTTTACCTTACTGTTATCTTGAAATAATCAAAATTAAATCCACATTATTTTATTTAAATAGGTATTTCAACTGTATATAGCAAAAAAAACAAAAACAAAAAAACCCAAAAAACAAAAAGGGCATTCACTGTTTAGTTCATTAACCTGAAACTACAAAACCATTATTGAAGTATCTACAATAAAGTTTTTTGGCATTATTGCTGCTGTGTGGCTGTTGGAGCACTTGAATTTGTTTACATATGAATAAAATATCATGTTCTGTTTATGTTTTCATGTATACAGCATTCATAGTGTTCTCATCTATTGAAAAGGGCAACATCTTCAATCTCACTTTCTTTCTCGTACTCTCTCTGCCTTTGAAAGGAACCCCAGGGACTGAAAGACAGAGAGTGTTTGGGAAAGGGTGAGATAGAGGCTTGTTAAAGCTCCTGTGCACACAAACAGAAATAAAATGAAGCCATCTAAAGAATTTTCATTAGAGGTATACATGAGAAAGTATAGAGTAAGTGGAGGTTAGAGAACACAAGTTGTTCCTTTCAAGCCTCCTTCAGTGAAGCAGAAGACAGGTCTGCTTTCCATCTACGCTGAGAAGCATTTTAATAAATTCTTCTTCAAAGGCTTTGAGTTCATGCCTTTACCGGAGGACACAAGTTCATCTCACTGCACCATGAAGCATAACCGTACCTCATTTATCATTTAAAATCACCATATGTAATTATAATAATATATATTATTTAAACAGAATATAAAATGAAATATTTTACACTGCAGAAAAACAAACAAACAAAAAAAAAAAAAAAACAGTAAAACAGGACACAATGTACTGTATTAATATGAGAATTTTCTGTATTTATTTTTTACAGGTGTTTTACCTGTATTTCAAATTTTGCACTGCATTACGTCGTATTTTAGGATTAAGGGAAATGTCCATAAAATTATTGGATAATGTCTTGGCAGAAAATGACCCGTAGATCTTCCTGTCAGCAAATACACAGGGGTACACAGAGATAAGTGCAAACAACACCAAGTTTATTGAACACAGGCAGGTGGATGAAAGCAAGACAACGAGTCCAGGTGAGTAAACGTGGATTGGCAAGGGTTCTTGGTTCTTATCTGAGAGTTAATGAGTCCTTTTCCTTTTCCAAGAGATTCAAGAGGAACGGCGGAGCATGGAGACAATGGAGCACAGGAACTGAGGAGAACGGGAAGTAGAACGCTGGAGCAGCTAGCAGGTAAGTGTCAGGTACATAAACATGCAAGGTTTGAGACCAGACAATGACTACGTTTACATGGACATCAGTAATCTAATTATTAACCTTATTCTGAATAAGACAATATTATGATTAAGGTGTTTACATGAGTTGCTTTTAGAATAATCCTTTCATGTTCCCGGTTTACATGTTATAGTACATAGATCGATTAATGGCATGCGTCATTACGTCACCACGCGATGCCATCCGACGTCCCTCCAGAATTTCACGTATAAATATATAGTTCGTCTTCGTGATGATGCCATATACAGTTTTGGGTGTTTCATTTTTAATTTTATGAAAGCTTCAAGTGCAGTTAATTATTTGTACGTGCATACAGACGACGGCGGTGTTGAAGCTCTTTTATTTGCCGTCAAATGGTTGTCCACTGCCGTGTGTGTATCGGTCGCAAAATGCGGTGAAAAGTCCGACACGACGGTAATAGTTTGATTAAGGTGTTTACATGTCTGTATTGCACTTCAATAATCCGACTAAAATAGGAATACTCCACATGTCTTAATTCGATTTTTGTTTACCGATTATGACTTTAGCCGGATTAAGGTAATCAAAAATCTCTGTTTACATGGTAGACTCTTAATCAGAGTATTGTCTTAATCGTATTAAAATCGGA
>JAFVLL020041106.1:0-38623 GCA_021397915.2 Tor tambroides
GATTGAGGGCCAATAAATCCACCTTTACTTGTGCTATGTCTGCCTGCATTGTTTGTACAACTTCACCAGTTAAAATACTGCTATCATCATCATCAGACTGATCAGAGTCAGAAATGTACAAGGAGCTTATCATAGATGTTATTTCAGCAGTAGGATTGCGCCTGGTGACAAATGGGCCTGCTGTAAAATCCACATCCGTTTGTTCAACCACCTCTTGTTCAATTACAGGTGTACTTAAATTTTGTGTATTTACATTGTTCACAGTAATAGCATTGGTAGCTGCATCGGTAATATTTACATCCATTCTGATATTTACACAAATCCAAACCAACACAACAAAAGAGATCCCCGTACGGGCCACCAATATGTAACGCTCTGCCAAAATAAGGCGGGCGACACCAATAAAATTATTCGGTTACCTCTTTAACTATGTTGTGAAGGAATGTAGGTACAATAAATAAACCAACAAAACAAGTGATAAATGCCAACCCTGGGTGTATTATACAAAAAGACAGAAAAAAACAAATATATACATATATACAAATATGTATGGGTGTAAAAGTCCATAAATCCAGTGGAGTGTGTGTGTGTGTGTGTGTGTGTGTGTGTGTGTGTGTATGTTTCGGTCTCACCGGTGAAACTCTTAGTCCGTGAGCACGATAAGGAACAGCGCTGTTCTGTGACGATCTCCAGGGTAAAATAATCTCAGTAAACGGTTATTTCCACAAGGAAGGAACTCGGTCACAGACAAAACAGCCGGATTCTGCATCCTGCTGTTTTTGTCTGTGACTGAGTTCCTTTAATTTATATTATTATAAGAGTTAAAAAGTGACTGCATTCAGTTCAGTCTTATTATTCCCCTTGTTAAAAGTGCATATCATTTTTTTAGTCATTTACACAATATTACACATTCACACAATATTAGTCATTTATATCTATTTATAACTCATTTATAATGTAAACTTTATTGTGAAGTTATAACATTATTACAGATTTTTGCCCTTTGAAAGAAGGTTGTTGCAATTAAAGTCGCAAAGTTTCTTGTTTTCAGTGGTGGTGTTGTAATATTTAGATGACATATCACATAACATCTGCATAAATGATCAAATGATTTTCCTCCACCACTAGGGTTATGAGCCAAAAATTTGTTCGCTCACATTTTGGCTCCTGTTACGTTCCATCACCTTCCTCCACACTCTTGCAGTTTCATTGGCTGTTGATCATGCTGCTTCTCTGGATCGTCGAGACTGTTCACACCTGACAACTTGTTCGACAGACAGACAGACAGGTTTGAAATTTGTCTTGGTACCTGGAACTTCTTGCAGCACATCTCATGAGTGCACACAACAGAAGACCATCGTGACTGTTAGCTATGATGGGGGTGTTTTATCAGAGGCTAGTCTCAGACATACACACAAAAATGTGCTTGAGTCTAGTAGTGTTTGCTTGGCTTCAGAAAAAAAAACCTGACTTGATATTTTGTTCATTTGAAAGAGACAATCTCATTTGACTAGATTTTTTAAGAGGCACAACTGACTAATTACATACAGGAAAAACCTATGAGACCAAGAGGAAGCCTCTGCCCTCTGATTGGTTGACAGTGGGTGGAACTGATGCCCATTGGCTACTGCTGACCTATCACTGCCCATAATTAGACTTCAGCAAATCAATTTAGACCAGTGCAAACACAGTGTTTAATATTCATGAGCTCTAGTGATGGGCGATACCGCTTATTTTATTTTCGATCCGATACCGATATTTTCAAGCCCAGTATCGTCGATACTGATACCTGTAAACTAAAATGATCTTTTAAATTATTAAAAGAATATAATCAGTAATTATACTCATTTAATATTAGATTTTAAAGCCAAGTTTTTTTTAAAAAAACATTTCACAGGCCTTTTTTTGTTTACACTGTCAGAAATGAAATATACTAAAATTGTATTTTAGCCCTTTACTGGGGCAGTAACCTCAAAGGTGCACCTATACCCCTAAAAGGGAGCATATTAGTACCGTACAAGTATGCATGTTTTAAGGGTATAGATAAGTTACCTCATGAAAAACAAACATGGTGTTACATACAGTAAGTACTAAAATGTATTATTATTATTATTACCATGGTAAATTTGTGGTTACTACAATTTTACTACAAATACTGTGGTAAACTGTGGTTACTGTAATAAAACCATGGTTATTTTTTTAAAAAGGCTGCCAGAATGCTGTACTCCTAAAGGTGAAACTTTAGCATATTTTTTTTCTCTGACAGATTTATTAACAGCAATTACAGAACATAACAGAATCCATTTGAACTTTTAACAACAGTTTAAATTTACTTACACTAACTAGCCTATTTAAAATAAATATTACAGGTACACAAAAGTTTGGGGTTAGTAAGATTTTGTAATATTTTTTAAATAAGTCTCATGCTCACCAAGGCTGCACTTATTTGAACAAAAATACAGTAAAAACAGCAATATTGTGAAATATAACCATTAAAATAACTATTTTCTATTTTAATGTAGGCCTATTTTTAAAAAATGCAATTTTAAATGCATCTGTGATCAAAGCTGAATTTTCAGCATTATTATTCCAGTCTTCAGTGTCACATAATCCTTGGGAAATGAATCTAATATCATTTGCTGCTCAGGAAACATTTCTGATTATTATTGCTGCTTCATATTTGTGTAGAAATCGTGATGCATTTTTCAGAATTAATTTTATATATAGTAATAATGTTATGTAATGTAATGTAATAATGTGGCAATGGTTTCTTAGGATCTACTTATGCTTCTGATGCTTTTGGGAAACGCAGCCCTATTTGAACAAACACTTTGACTGAGCCATGCGTCAGCAGCGAACGCTGTCTGTGATTGATTGGTTCTGTCTTTCAGCATTTGCGTGTGTTCCAACGAGCAGGAGAAATAGCTCTATCCAACACAATCACTCGCTAATATAGTCTATTTTTCCATTTAGAAGCTTATTTTATGCACCGAGTTTCTTAATAAATAAAATTAGTGGTTAAAAAAATGCACTTTAGAATCGATATTTTTATGTGAGGATCGATCCTTTCGATACAACATCAGTATCGAAAGTATCGATACTTTAGGATCGATCCGCACATCACTAATGAGCTCAACAGCCTGCCAGGCTTTAGTACACGGACAGTGATCTGCTGACAATGTGCAGTCTACCTGAGGGAAGACTAATTTTGTTAAATAGATGAAAATATTTGACCCTCGCTAAATTGTAGTTTTTAATCTCACATCTCATTATTGCTCCCAGACTTCAGCTAATGCATATACAGAGAAACTGGACCAGGCAATGCCTTCACAAGTGGACTTTTGTCATATTTCCTGGTTTGAAATGCAGCTATAGTAAGGTATATGGGAGACCATAGCAAATACGATTTATTTGCGGTCCCATTCCAACAGCAAAACATAAAAAAAATCACTATTGCATTTCCAAAATTTACAATTTACACTTACTCTCTCAGCAGCTTTATTAGAATATATATATTCAATTTATAGTTTATGTATATACAGTTTATAGTTTATGTGAATACTTTTTAAGTTCACTGTTACGACCTCTAGGGGTTAGCCGTAACAGAAAAAGGAAACGTAGATCACACCAGAGAGATGCCAAATAAAGAATTTTATTTATTGTAAACGGGAATCTCTTCAGGGGCAGACAAGGCCAAAACAATAAACAAAACAAACTTTCTTTTGATAACTAAATAAGCTCAACCGAAAACAAAGAAAACAAAATACAGTCCAGCTTCCCTACCTCCCTCAACCATAAACAAAGTGAAAAAAAATATACATTAAATAAAACGGCGTCTAGCCCCCTACATCCCTTAATTTGGCAAACGTGTATTTACAAGAATATTTACATGGTTTCAGGGCGTACACAAAGCAGAATCAGAATCCAAGTCGTAGTCAAGTCAGGCAGTGTTCAGATAAACGGGAGATATAAAAATTAATCACAGGACAACAAACACTCAACAAGTTACTACACTAAGAATATTTCTCTCTCTGGTACGAGATCCGCAACAATCAAAATTCTAGCAAACACGACGGCACGAAGTCAACGAGGCTCAAAGGCAGCAGACGAGTGTTTGGGGAGGTCCTTATATCTGGGAAAGGCGCATAGAAGGACCAATCACCACCTCCAGCTGGTTAACAGAGGCCACACCCACCTGGAACACAAACATGTCTACACACCAGAGCAGAGAGAACAAATATATACAAAAACAATTTAGATGCATAGAATCTCTCAAGTTCATAACATCACTTAAAATTAAAAGTAAAGCTTAAGAAATGTTGGAAATAATGGCTTTAAATTATGCCATAATGTTAAATGTCTATATTTAATGGCTGAAATTGAAGGGGAAATGCATTTAATAGAGACATCTGGGCTTCACTAATAATAGGCTACTTAGTAAAAAGATGAAATTAAAACATTAAAAAAATATATAATCTTTGTTATTTCTACAATAACTTGGACATTCAATCAGAAATGATGATGATGATGATGATGTGTGTGTGTGTGTGTGTGTGTGTGTGTGTGTGTGTGTGTGTGTGTGTGTGTGTGTGTGGACTAACTCATAACTGTTTTTTTTTTGTTTGTTTGTTTTGTTTTGTCCCCCCCACCCCTCCTGGTTTTGTTGTGTGTACATTTGCGAAGAGTGTATAAATACTAAACCTTGTTTCATCTTATGTTATTTCCGCCGTTTGATTCATTCCTTTTTTGGTGGTGAAAAGGAAACAAATGTCAGTTCAATCACATCTCAAATCAGCAATAATTTTGTGCTGGATGTGACATTTTACACATCCTCCTTTGTCCTCCTAAATATGCAAAAAAAATATTTCAACAATAACGTAATTTATCTTGATTTTTACTTTGTTCATACTTGCGTCTCATATTTCATTTCAAGCATATTCTTCCCAGTGGTCACTTGATTTTGAAAAATCTTTGTAGTACAATTTTCATATGCTAATATTAAATGTCTGGATCTGGGACAAGGGTAAAGCAATAAAATAAAATCCATTAGTAGCAAACATAAATATAGGCATGGTAAAGGTTTTCAAGACTGTTTTAATATGACCTTAAAAAAAATCAACCCTGGGGCTATAAAAATGTCTGTAGTTAGAGATATAGTGTCTATTTGTAGTATGTATGAAAAATATGGATTTATGACAAACAGGGGTTATGAGAACATGTTGAATATTAACATGACACAGCTCTCTCTCTCACTCTGTTTCAACCCCGTCTCAAGCTGCTATCGGTGGCCTATTTGAGTTTGGCAGGGGTACATTGTTAGCGTGCCCAGGTCCATGTTTTTGCAAGCCGGAAAGGTTGTACGCTGGTCATCGCTATGTAAATATGCTCTATTTTGTCAATCCAACAGCATAAATTGGGCTGCAAATATGTCAGTGTCTTAGCCTGATGCTGAAAAACTCTGGTTGGGTTTTTAATGTAATATTGGCTTCAAATGATAAAACATATTTTTAAAGGACATTTTTTAGATCATAAATTGGGTCGTTTAAAATGTTTTCAGGATTTAGGCTTGACATTGTTCTAGTTTTAATGTAAAGGTGATGGATCATTTGAGAGTAGCTCTTAGTTGCTTCCAGTTTTCAAACTTTTATTTGTGCACAAATTTATTCTGTCCCAGTTCATGATAGTGTGGAAAGACAGAGGGATGGGTTGATTTTTCCAGCTGCCGCCTTTCCTGACAGCCAGTAATGCCGTAGTACATGGTGATCTTGTTGGATGCAGTTTCTGTCCCATGAAGAAGTACTGAATAAAATAGGAGTGTGTTCAGGAGCTGCACATAGCAGCCAGAGTCAGTCTCCAGCACATGATTGATAATGCTGTTTCTGTGGTGAAATGACATTTTTTGGCAGGACTGGTTGCTCGTAAATGCACAGATGCTAATGAACGTGTTTGGCCAATACCAGAGCCATTGACTTTCCCAGCAGGACAGATTAAGGGTGCATTTGGGAACATGTCTAAAGCAGATGCAATGATTCCTGTTTGCTTTTTACTTGTCCTCTGACTGAGCAAAGTATCATGTGTTTTTTTTTTTTTTAACTGCTTAAGGAGCCTTTGTTACAGAAGAGTGTACGTTTATGTTTACTAATTCTAATAAAATACATAAATAGTTAAACATAAGTTGTAAATTTTCATTTCTAAAATGCTTTCACTGAGAACTAAGATCTAGAGATTCAGGGAAAGTTGTTTTACTTCATTAGGTATATGTCACTTTGCTCATAGCTCATAGCGTAGAGTAAAAAATAAATAAATAAATAAAAAATGCTTATCCGCATTGTCCATTGCATGCTCATCCTATGATGCACTCACCCAATCAATGATTCAGTCTTCAACGAGAATGTTAAACCAAGGTTAAAAAATGACACTTTGTAAAAAAAAAAAAGAAAAAAGAAATGAAAGTAAAAATTATAAGCCCAATGGCTTTTTTCAGGAATCAATATTACACAAACATACTAGAAATGGACATCCTTCACACTGAACTTATATCAATAGGAATGCAGCCAGATAAGATGTGAATTTTGTTAGTAAATAGTGTATGTTTGCATTTGTATGCATATGTTTGGTTTTTCAGGCATGTCATCAGCAACCGGTTTGCTGTTTTTCTGAAGCGTTCATCTGAGAATTGCTTTTCTATGAGTACACTTGTCTCCCTCTTCATATCGCAGTATTTTCTCAGAAGACTTTTATCAAGGTCAGATCTTCAGTTATTCAGTAAGTGCCCGATTTGATGCTGTCTAAACGGAAACAGGAAGAGGACAATGAGGAGAACAGGATTACTGGGGGTTGTAGTTCCTCTGTGAAATGCTTTCCCAGTAATCCTATTATACCAGCTCAGTTCGTTGTGCTCCAATTCTGCTGGGCCGCAGGGGCCGCCGCCAGCGTTTCTGATGTCATCGACTGATTAAGGACGGACAAAGAGTGTCACAGAAGGAGATCTGGAAAAATATTTTTCATGCTTTTTTTTTTTTTTTTTTTGTGATGTTATTAAAGTGCCCAATCCTCTAAGCTCAGTGACCCATGATCTTCACTTTGACCACACAAGTGGAACTTCATGCACTTTTAGCCCTCTGAGTTAAATAATTTCTTACTATGTCAAGGTTTAGTGAGAGGTTTTCTAGAACACAAGAAGATACTATTGGGGTAACCAGTAGATAAAGTAAAATTTAAATTGAAAAGTTAGAGTATACATACATGTAAATAGTTTAGACATGTCACCACTAGGTGGCGCTGTAACCAACCTTGTTTCAGGTGTTTCTGCATTTTTCTATTCTCTCCCGGCAAGGCCTGAACTTTGTCAGATACCTGTCGTTTTATTTCAAATATCAAACCAATGGTATGACACAATGGCTTGCACTTAAATAACCTTTTCCCTCGCAGAGTTGATGTTGTTGTTGTTTTGCCAGTCAGTGCCAGCATTTTTGATCATTTTCACAAAACCTGGCCCCCAGAATGTTTAATAATTGTATTATATTACATATGCATCTGCTTACATATGTGCTTGCTTCTTTTTGCTGCTTCTTCGCCATGTTTTGATCACAAGATTCAGTAAAACAGGGAAAGCCAGAAAATTCTGTAAATGGAAAAAGAGTAAAAAGATTTAAAAAATGTGTACAGGCAACGTGGCTGGAAAAGAACTAATTAGAGGAATATTATAAACATATTTATGTATTTTTCTGACCGGTTGGTTCAGGCAATGACATCATCAGTTTGAATTCAGCAGAACAAAGCACTGGCAAGAAACGGCTTGACGTCCAGTTCTTCATCAGCTTGGGCACAGTCGGAAATCCATCCGAAAATATTTGAAATGTTTGGCCTGCAGATTCAGAAGACTCTTCATACGGACAAAAATTGTAGAAGAAAACAAATAAAATCTAAATCCAAGATGGTGGTCAGTTCAGTTTAGTAGGTGGAGAGTCAAATCAATGAATTCACTCAACTCACCATGAGTTTAGAAATTAGAAGAAAAGAAAATGTTCCCAGGAAAAGTGTTTATAGGCAGAAAAAAAGGGTCAAAACTGGGGACACAGTTAAAGGACTCTCAGACCCATCTCAATCAATGCTCCGAATTTCATTGTTTTCTTCACAGTATGGTTTTAGGGCTGCTGTAGGCTGGCAGACCAAAGAAACAGCATAGCAAGAACACCACAATAACAGCCCTTGATAATAACGTTCTTGTCTTGTGCCCAAATCTGACGTAAAACCCTACAGGGTTGGAGGTTTAAAGGTACGATCGATCTATCCCAGGTTAGCCCTGCCGTCTGATGCTGGAGCACAGGGGATATTCATGACATATTGTTGATGTTTAGTGTTATTCCTCTCAAAGAGCAAAGCTCAAATCTCGCTCTGCTCCTCTGTGATTGAAGATGCTGATAGAGATGATAAATCTTTGTCCTTATTGCTTTCTTCTGCCTCATGGCACATTTTCTCAGAGCTAAAGCTGAGAATGAAGATTTATGGTGTTTCATGACTGTTGTGTTTTTCTGCAAATTAGGAGCCTGTTTTTATATAGTTGCCACAGCATATTTACAAATGCATGCATCTTAAAAAGAGCATGCTTTTTTCCTCAGTTAGGTGACAAAATGAGGAATTTGTTCTAATCGCTGGACTGTCTTTGCCAGAAACAATTTGTTGAGATGTCTTATACAGAACCTGATATAGAACCACCATGTCTGCATCAAACATCACTGCTTTTCTGTTTTTCAAAGTAAACTAAATTTATTCGAAGTAAAATGATGGCATAGCGGTTCTTCTGGGACTGTTTCAAAACCATCAGCACACTTCATATTTCACATGCTTGAAAACTTCCCCAACGTAAAACTTGTTTGATTGGCAGTGAATACTGTCTCCTGGACTTGGGAGTACTTATAGATAGAAAAGCAAGGAACATTTTTCAAGATCCTCATTTAAATCACACCCAGTCGTCTTCACTGCAACAAAAGGAGAAAGCTTTGAATTGATGCAGCCCTATACCTGGGCCATTTCTTTTGAATGTTCTCAGAAACCCAAGGCTAGATGTACAATAACCTGAAGGCAGGCCATTATTAGTGGCTTCACATTCATGCAGTGATTTCGTACTGAATCATAGTGTTTCAGCTGCATTGCTATATTTATATGTTGTCATTACCTTGGCCTGTGTAAATTCATTTCCACTGAAAATCTCTCTGAACATCCCATCATTTCAGTCTGGACACAGATTGTGGCTTGTGTAGACATGAAATAAGCCATGTGCATTTTTGCAATACTTAAATAGTCAAAAGAGTACTGCTTTGTGAAACTGTTTTAAAAAGGAATTCATTGGTCTACATATATGACCAAAAGATGCTTGAAATTAGTAGTTCAGAGACATTTTAAATATATATAAAGCTGGATTTGATGTTATAGTCATGCTTAAATACAAAGAGAACAATTCTACACAATTCACACTAATATCTGTGAATTAAATGATTTCATTATAGTCAGATGGGGAAACAAAAGTGTCTGAGTAGTTGTGTAGTGCATCAAAAACAGAAACAAGCCATCTGTCATATGGAGTGGCTGCTTGCAGTGTAGAAAACTCTATTTTTTAATAGAAGCGATCTAGTTTTGTCATGTCACAGCACGCACTTCCAATGCAGACACTGTGTCTCTGTTGTCATGATAATCAGCACTGTGAGAAATTATTCACAGCCCGTGTGAAACCAGTCAAGTGGTCAGGATCTGGACCACGCTAATTGGTGACCTTTGGTCTAGACCACCATTATAACACAAACACAAAATACCTGTCTTAGAATTTTGATATTGTCATTTGGTCGGCACACCAAAAAAAAAGAAAAAAAAAAAAAGGTACAAACGCTGTCATTGTGGCATACAAACGCTGTCATATATTACTTAATTAATATATATATATATATATATATATATATATATATTTAATTAATATTACTCAGTACCTATTAAACTATTATATTAAAATTTGATTCCATGGTCAGCTAATATGCTGTCTTCCTCATTTTTAAGTTTTCAGGGGGGTGAAATTTTCTAAATTCTTGAGAAGCATAAAACTGCACCAAACGTCATTGTAGTTAATTTGCTATGTACACATAAAAGTGCTATTAAAAAGGACAGTTACCATAGCTTGAAGTTCCTGTACCCTTTGAACAAGTCAATTGGCGTTGACGGTCAGGTGGATCTCCATATCAATTGCTCACGCAATCTTAGCAATGAGCTTACAATACATTAAGCACAAAGCATGGTGATTTATTAGGACATTGTAATTATATCCTGGCAGAGCACTCGTGGTTTGGGTGGGGGTGTAGCAGTGGGCTAGCTCACACACAAAGACTCATTCGCCTCATTAGCTGCTGCATGCTACAGCATTAATCAGCATTTCACGTAATGGGATGCCACTGGAAGGACAATACCACAGCGTCTGCAGTTTACCAACCACACATCGATACTGGGCTTGGCAGGGGAAGAGGGTGGTTTACTTGACCTTGGTGGGTTGAGAGGCTTATTTCTGTTATGTGGGGAAAATGTAATTGACGGTGACATGTTTTGAGTGCTCGTGTGCGTCCATTTCTTTGTGTCCTTTGAGTTCACTGTGCAATACTTAAAAGATTCTTGACAAGCTGAGGAGCACCTTCTAATTAGTGGCGGTTGCTAAGGCAACCAACATTACTATTGCTCTTAGTGATTCAATTCAATTTAAAAGCTTTATTGTCTATTGTCTAAAGTCCTAACTCAAAGGTGTAAAACTTCATTCCATGAAATCGGTGCCTTTTCCACTTGGAAAAATTAAAAAAATAAAATAAGTTAATCAATGTTTTTTAAAAATCCATGAAATTAAGACACCTTAAAATGACAAGAAATTGTATTGTGCCATCTCAGGCTATGTAATTTATTTTTTATGACTATTTTTCTACCTCATGTTTTGGTATTATTGTCAACCCTGTTACTGACACAAGCGTTACTAGATGCTATAGTTTAATTAGAACTATGTGATAGTTTTCACATATATGAGCAGCATTTTAGCCCCTCTTTTCACTTGGATTGTTTCAAATTTTGGATTTTCTTTTTTAATATATAGTTTTATATTTGTCATTCAGATGACCAAGAACATCCTAATTTTAGAGGGTGACCACATGTCAATTTAGAAAAATATATACTTTTACAAGAGAGATGTTAAGAAAGGGCTTTGTCCAAAATAAAATATAGTTAAAGTTACAATGGAAAAACCTGGAAGGCTGTATCAAATATCATTTTTACAATTTTTATGAAATTGATGACGGAAGCAGGATTGACAGAGTAACAAGGATGAGAGGACACACATTATTCAGCACTATGCACATATTTGTTTATATTACTGTAAAATTTTACCTTTTTAAATTGCATTATATTGTTTTGCAGTTACTTGGCAAAGTTGTATGACAACAGTAAACAGTGATTATTTTTTCAGTTAAATTCAGTTCATTGTTGATTTAGCACATTACATTTCTAAGATATCTAAGGTTTTAAGGGTATTGTATTTAGCTAATCATCTGTTTGTCTGTGTCCCCTCAAAGAACTTAAAATATACTGATCTGGTTCAATTATTAGGCAAGGAAAATAATCAGATCTTGGTATTTCTGTGATCATCTGAAACCAGACCAAGATCTTTATGCTGAAATTTGGTTTTACTTTCTTGAACATTGCAAGACTGTGGCAAGGTTCTGCAGTCACCTTGCTGCTCTTGTTTGTAATTGAATTCACATGGATGCATTATTAACAATGCAAAGAGTTATGGAGAAAAAATAAATAAATAAAGTTTTATTGTGACTGATCATCCTATCCTGGTACATCACTGTGCTGTACCGGGTGTGCTACTGAGCAAGTTTACTACAGTATACCTGAAAACCCATACATATGGAGCTGATTATGTGATGCAAACATCAAAATAGATTAGTTTACAAATCATGTACTATGGTAAAATTGTTTTAAGCTCATAACATAGTATTGTGCAAGGAACCACATGAAAATAAGTCTTTATTCATTCATAGTCTGCCCCTATAATCATAATTTATTAAATGGAATAAAAGTTATTGGTGTTTTTCATGCCTCTAGTCTTCATTTTAACTGGAAACTGGTGTGAATTCATGCATATTTTCCCAGTTAGCCAAGGCTGGTGTAATCATGTCCAAACTACAACACTGCTGAAATCCTTTCAGGAGGTTTTATTTTTAAAACACCAGTTTGATCAAGACATTTTAGACTATCAGAACGATGATTATAAACTCACTAAGGCTCAGCTGTTATTTCATCCATCTCTATAAATGATAATAATTTGCCTTTTCTAAACTTATATTTTCCACAATTTTTCAGACCCGTGATTTGATTTACCAATGATATGTCATCATGATATGAATTATGGGAAAGCAGGATTAGATTTGCCCCGTGGTGTGAAACAGTGTCAGAAACTCTTCATCTCACCAGAGTTCTTCAGCAGTATTAAGGGGTGTTGTGTAAGAGTTCTGACTCCAGAAATGTTACTTTTATCCTGGAAGTCTGTAAACTCGAATGCCTCTGTGAACCAGTATGTCCTTGAGAAAGACACTTAACCCATGCTCCCTCAGGTGCAACCGCAGCATGTTTCTACTGCATCCTTACCTGTTAGTCTCAAAAATGAGTAGAGTCTGCTCAGCGGCCACTCTTACACCAAACAGGCTGAGATTAGAAAATGCTGGGACTGAATTGGCGTGAAACCATAAACCCCTTGTTTGCTGTGTGATTGCTGCTGACTTTGTGCGGTACAAACAAGCATTGGTCTTCTTATTAAATATAGCATTTTAATGAGAAATAGATTATTATTTGAAACATTCATTTTGAAGAAAGCCAATATAGTTATTTCAACAGAACAGCAGAAATTACATAAAGTACTTGAAAGCAGTTTCTCAACCCACTGAATGCTCTATCGGACAGTGTGTTGTACATGGTTTCTATAACAGAAGTGTATGGAAGGCTGTAAGCATGTGCTCGTGTAGATCATTAACAGATTTAGCTTGGACAAGATCCATTTCAGCTGGTGACATTTCTCCAGATGAGGGCACATGATTTTGTGGGGGACCTGCAATATTTACAGAACTTGTGCTCGAGGGGGGTTTGCGTTGTGTTTAATGGGCTGTGGTTCATTTGCTGTAATCTAAGAAAAGCTTTGATTCCATGGCTATATCAAGACAAAATAGGTATTTACACTTATAATACACATTTAATTCTAATTCATGAACCAAGTTAAGTCTCCTCTCAAAAGGTTATTTTCAATTCATGCAGAGTACAGCAAGAAAGCTTTTGGCCCTGTTCCCATGAGTCAAGTGGCATGTGTTTAGATTTAGATGGTATCTTCTTGTTAAACAAACCAAAAAAAAAAAAGCGTTAAAGGGATAGCTAACAGGCACTTAATAAGATTGAATAATAATAATGACAATAACATAATTAATGCTAATAATAATGGCATTCTCCCTATGCTAGAAATTACTCTAGTTCTCTAAGGTTCTTTTGCATAAAAGAATAAAAATAAAAAAATAAAAATCCCCCAACCCAGCTAAGATTTTAGAGTAGAGAGATTAATCAGTCAGCATGTCAAAAAAGTTAAACCTGAATTGCATCAAGGAATATAAAACCCAAATGAAATCTTATAAAAGTAAAGTGTACATTTGGTATACAAGCAGATTTTGAGATTAAAACCATCATAGATATTTTAAGCTTTAATATACTGTTCTTGTGGATTCACTCTTGTTAATGAAAATGCAATGGCTTTACAATGTCATGCCATAATCCCGCAGTACATATATGTCATTTTCTTTTTCTTTTTTTTTCAGACCACTGTGCTATATTTCATTAGAAAAAGACTGAAAAACAAAAATACAAAAGCAATTAATAGGACATTTCTCACAAAATGTGCCCAGCTTCTTTTTTTTTCCATCCCTCTGAGAAATGTATGGCTTTATGCTGAACCTTAAAGAAATGAGGAATGATCAAATTTTGTTCACGGTGCTGCAAAAAAGCTTGACACACCAGCAATCACAACGTGTACATTATGCGAAGCAGTACGAAATAGCATGAATTGATTATGTTCAACCATAGATACTGCACTCAGGTACCGAAGCGACTCAACCTCGCTGAAGAACAAGAGCGCGAATCTGAAAATACAACAGAGGGAGCCCACGCAGGATTCAGTTCACCTGGTGAGCGGCAATAAACGGCAATCAAGAAAACTGGACGTCCGGCAAGAAACGATGGACGTCTGTACTGAACTCACTGCCAAGCTCTCTTAGAGGGTGTCGTATGAAAGGACAAGACACAGTACAGTCAATGAATCCTTACGCTGTATAAACCTCATCTAAAAGATGCATGATAACAATATGGTAGTGTCTCAAATTAATTACTGTATTTTGGTTCTGCCCTTACATAGTTGTCTTTACATCTCTAAAAATGTGTTAACCAGTAAAGAATGGCAGTTTAAGATGTACCTTTGTTCCCTCAAAGTAAATTCAAGGCCTCTGTGTCACTGGATGTTGAATTTAATAGTAATAGTGATCTTTTCTCGTATTTTTCTTTTAGGAAATGACAGACATGCTTCGACAAATATGATACAATATATATATTTTTTTGTTTTGTTTTGTTTTGTTTTCCTTTAGTGAACTAAAATGATTTCTCTCTGCATTTTTAGTTTCCGTTTAACAATTACACTTACAAAGTTGTTAATAATACATCAAAAAAAAAGCAAACCAAAAGGTTCCAAATCAAACGGAGAAAGAAAATAAAAAGAATTATATTTCTTTTTTTTTTTCTTCTTTGTCCTCAATACAACGTTTTCTTCTTTTTAATTGTATTTTCAGCAAAGTTTGGTAGTCAGGTGGTCTGATTGTTTCAAGATTTCTGTATTGTACATGTCCAAGGCGTGATTCACGCGAATCATCTCGCTGTTGTTGAGCTTGAGCCGATGTTTCAGCATACAGGAGAACAGGTCCAGCTGGGGCTTCCCAGGGGCCACCGGAGGGGCCAGACGGTTAATTCTCTCCCGTATGTCCAGCAGCAGGAGCATGATGGACGAGGACGAGTAGAACTGGGTCCCCTGTGTGTACGACTGATTGACCTGCTGCACGGCGCTCCTCAGCAGGTCGGCGTTGAATCGCAGGCTGTAGCCGAACACTTGTATGTCGGAGATCTTGATGTAGATCTGCCGCTTGTTGGGGTCGGATAAGTCCACCGGGCCCTGGCCCGTGTCATTCCGCAGGACGGTGGGTACCTTAGCGCGGCTTCGCAGGTAGATGTGCACCGTCTCGAAGAAGGTCTTCCAGCGGTTTCCCAACAGCAGGGTCCAGTTAAAGCACTGCGAGTTCTGCAGTCTCACCTTCTCCCAGCGTGGGTATCCATGCTCGCCAAACGGCATGCTCCAGCCCTCCGAGTGGCTTCCACTGAACGGGTTCACGTAAACGAAGAACATGGGGTCCACGCTGCTGTTGCGCATCTGGCAGATCTTCATGGACAGGCCTACGATCATGTGCAGGTAGTCCATGCGGTTCTTGTTGCTCTTGAGCGTCAGCGACATGCGCTTGCGCCACCGCGGGTCGAAGAAGGTTTCCAGGCGCACCTCGTTGCTGATGAAGGTCGTGTGGATGTGCAGCCGCGAGTCCATCTTCTGCAGCAGGTACTTGAGCTCCAGGTCCTGGAAGTCCAGGTCCGTCTCGAAGCTGATGAACTGCTCGCTGCGCTCCGAGTCCACGTTCTGCGGCTCGCAGCGCCCGCGGTACAGCTTGTAGCCCTTGTTGCAGGAGCCGCATTGCGAGATGTTGGCCAGGCTGCACATGGCACAGCTGTTGTTGCCGCCGATCACGCAAGGGATGGGCCGCTGGCAAAGGGTAGCCCCCGTGTGGCACACGCACGTGCGCTGGCTCTCCAGGAAGGTTCCCCAGAAGCCGTTCTCGTTGCAGTAGAGGAACGACTGCACGCGGTTCAGCCATTGTAGCACCGATCTGAAAGCAGACAGATAACAATGCAGTCAAGGCAGGTGGGTAGAAGGATCCATTAATAATGTAGCGTTAGGTCCAAAGGCACAAAGCTAGCGCCTCAGCCTCCTGACGTTTGTTACAGTCTAATCACTAAAATGGATAATGTATTCTGTCAAATTTTCTCAATGCACACCTCGTCTTTTCTTTCCCCGCAGGCATTTTGCCTTGTCATTCTGAAAGCCTTTGGAGCTTCTCTGCTGCAGGGGGGAGAGCTGAACGCCTGAATTTTGATTTCTGGGAGACAAAGTGCTAAAGGTTACGATGACATGCTAATGAACCCAGAGTGTAACAGAGTCGGATGTGGGATATTCCTACATGATATCCCTGTCTTCCATTTGATGTTAGAGACACAAAAATGTAATGCTACAGTTAGCTGTGCAGTTCTTTGATTGCTGACAAATAATTCTTCTTGCAACCAATTTTTGGAGGACGAACGGTGATGCTGTGATTGTAAACAGAGGATCATTTGCCTTGTTGTTTTATCATGTAACATAGGAACTTTGATTTATGGATGTGTATTATTTGCATAAAAGTGAATGTTTATTATGGATGCACAGATACTGATACTGTCATCTGAATCGGGCCAGATACTGTCAAGTCACATTTATTTTTATAACGCTTTATAAAATACAGATATTTCCAAAACATCTTCACAGTAATACACACACACACAGTGAAAATAAATAGATGGATAGATAGAGCTCAATTCAGGTGGATTATTATTATTATTATTATTATTATTATTATTATTATGTTTTAATCCAATAAGAAAACACTTGCTTAAACCATAAAGGGAACACATTTATTATTAATAATTTGCACCAGTTTCTCAGGAAGTGACAATTTTGTTCTCTTGAATAGATAGGATGGAAACGGTGCTTTATTCGCAAATATCTGTGATATTCTAGTTTTCTGCATAAGTTCAGTTAACAATTTTGGATGGAAACATAACTAGTGTTGATGTTGCAAAGTGAAGTCATTATTCTGCTCAATTCAGTTCAAATTGTCTTCTCATTCGATAGGGTCGAAATTGTGATAAAATGAAAAAATAAACAATACAATGAAGAGTAAAAGTAACTAAAGCTTGTACAATACATTCAACAGGCATAATTAAGCATTTAAATGAATAAAGGGAATGTTTACAGAACTTTAACATATGGTAACACTTGAGAATAGGGAACACTTATTCACTATTAACTACGACTTTTCCTTCAATAAATTCATAATTTGCTGCTTATTAATAGTTAGGTAGATAATTTAGGTATTGGGTAGGATTAGGGATGTAGAATAAGGTCATGTAGAGTGAGCTTCCGTCTCTCAGAGTGAGCCTAAATACTTTCAGTCTACCGTATTATAACTTTGATTTCAACCACATTAGCCAGTCAATGTAAATGACGTATCCCTGCACAAACCACAAAACCTGTGTGACCCAGTGGAAGTGTGATTCATCAAACCCTAAGTAATCATATTAAAGTTTACTATTTGAAATACAAACACATTTCTGAAATGAGATGTGCAATGGAAATTGAAAGCAACAAATATGAGCATTCCTTCATTAGTCAGTTATCGTGAACTATATGCCATTTCCATAGACTATCAATAGTGAAATGAAACTGTAAACTTATAAGCATCTCTTATAATAAAATTGCACATGGCATTCAATCTATATAAATAAAGCAATATTCCTAGCCAAACGTTATTTGATTTTCAGTTCACTCAGATTACTTGACCAATAAAAAGCTTAAGATTAGTCCTTTGGATTTGAAGCCATACACAGCCGACTCGTTTGTGGCATTTAATATTGTATTTTTCATATTTATTTGCAATAAGCAAGCTTTATGCGGTCTGACTCCCATGTGTTATATTTTCAAACTGCTTTCCCCAATATGGATTTCAGAGTGGCTTGCTGGTTTTATTTTGCACAATTATTTGTTTTGCTGAAACAAGTGGCTGACTTGAGTTTGCCGTGGGGGATGAGATGGAGAAGATGAGGAAGAATGCTATTTGTTTTCACATCCTCATGTTTGTAATGGCGCATCAGAGCGCTCTGCTGCACAGACTGCGTGACGTACATCACTGCAATTTCTCTTCTAATGGATAATGGAGGAGAGGAGAGAGAGCAGACTGTAGATGTAAGCCATACAGTGTGAGGACGAGGCCTGTATGTAGGGTTAATTTCTTTTATTAAATTAAAGATGCTGCAAGTGATACGGCAACCTGTCAGATATCACCGAAACACAGTATGTGTTTCAGCTGTCTCCGTGTCGGCACTAGACTCCATAAACAGGGAGAAAAAAAAAGCATTTGACCACGCTCCGCGCATGTTAGTCAGACAGAGAATTTGGAGGCATCTTTGTACCAAGCAGGGTTATTATAATAAACGTATAATAATTAAAGATCAACAATAATAAATATGATAAACATGTAAAAATAAAATATTTTACAAAACCTTAAACTTATTTTATTTCATCTAGCTGCCAAAGAAACATTTTTATTTTGTATACTAAAATAACTAAAACTGAAATTAAAATGAATAAAAATTATGAAGACATAAAGTCTCTTAATGGCTAAGACAAAAAAAATGCATTAAAATCCACATTTAATATACTAAATAATTATAAACATTGAAAATAATAATATATACATTAAAAACTTAATTATTTGATTTCAGCTAGTTGCTACATTTGATTTAGCAACATTTGTCATATTTATTTAAACTCGATGTACTAAAATAACTACAACTGAGAGAAATTGAATTAAAAATTATAAAGACATATTAACAAACAAACAAATAAAGAAATAAATAATGACAAACACAACAAAGGTAATAAAACTTTAAAGTAAAATGAAAACAAAAACAAAATTAATTAAAAATATTGAAATAGAATGGTATCTCACACAAAAAAATCTCAACTAATTGTGTGCTATGGACAAAGGGGAAAAAAAAAAAAAAAAACTACTGGCAACCATCCACAACACCCTAGTATTGCAGTGGTTAGTTCTGCAAAGCAAACATCTTTAGAAAATGTAAATGTCTGGTAATTTCTTCAATATTGTTTGTTTCTGCAGAAAACAACTGCTAAGATGACAAATAAATGAATAAATAAATAAAAAAATATATAAACGCACATAATACCAATTAGGTAAACCTCAGCTGCAGAAGCCCTCCTTCACAGCCTGACACGTATAGTTTATACAAAGCATATATGTACATACACAAATGTTAAAAGCACATAAGTAACTGTTGTGTGGGTGTAAATAAGGGTCTTTCTCTGTCCTCAGAATGCACATCATCACAGCCACGGTTTATCAGGTAGAGCTCAGAGCAAACAACAAACATCCATTAATTACAAGCAGCCAGTACTGTTATGTTGGGGTTTTGCATAAACTGAAATGACCAGCATGGCGTGCTTGCTTGTTTAATTGTATCGTTTGATTTGATTAAATATCACACTGACTTTTGCGATGCATCCAGTAGTCAAATGGCAGAGAAATCCCTGAGGCGTGAATCTATCTGTCACTGCAGCGGCGGCTGTGCTTTTGCTCTGGTCAGAGCAATTTATCAGACTCGGCATCAAAAGGTGTTTACATCTGCATACATAAAGTATGTGATTCATATTTGTTTCACACAAGAGCCTTTTGGTGTCTTTGGACTGTTTGGCATCAGAGTTCAGTTCATTTGATATGTATAAATGCAGTTTGTCTACAGTCTGGGGTTCACAGGGCTTGACAATGTGAGCGTATCATGTTTTTGTGACTAAAATAGATGTGTGCAAACTGTAAAATATATTTAGGGGTACATGTGTGTAGAATATAAAAAAGTAGGTTCCTGCAGTCCATAACTTTTAAATTCAGATTATTTATTTGTTTATTTAGTAGTAGTAGTAGTATTTATGTATTTTAATATTTATTTCCCCCCATAGGTCATACAAATATTAAATATCCTAAATGTTATAACAAAAGTCTTAATTGAGGTCTTAAATTTGGGACAGAAAAAAAAAAAATAGGAATTGCAATATGGCTTGTGATTATTAAACTTTAAAAGAGATTTCATGCAATTAATATGTGAGTGCCAAGCGATTGATGAAATACGACTATGTTTAATTTATGGAGTTAATATCGTAGTATGTTTTAGATGGTTGTAAGAGTGCATATTTCATCGCCCTCATCTGTTTGAATGAGCAGCTGGAAGTAGTAATAATGTACTGATATTTCAAAATAAAAGTCCTGTGAGTACAGTATTCTGGGCTTGTTTATAACTGTAAGTCCCACATTATGCAGAACATATTTTTTTTGTCTGGTTATTATTGGTATTTTGGTATTTTACAGTATACTGTATCTGACATTTGATGAAATGTTTAATACATAAGTAATTGCATAATTATTAAATAAATACAGTTTAAGGCAGAACTATGTTTAGTGTACTTTTTTGTATTCAAATAAATGTTGCTTGTAAATGTCTTCTAATATCCCTTTATCAAGAAAAAAAAAGTATAGGGGCCAATTCTCACTATTAGCATGCCTTTTATTAACATATTGGCTGTTTATTAGTACTTATAAAGCACATATTTTACATGACCCTATTCTACATCCCTAATCCTACCCAATACCTAAACTTAACTACCACACTAACTATTAATAAGCAGCAAATTAGGAGTTTATTGAGGCAAAAGTCGTTGTTAATTGTTTGTTAATAGCGAGAACTGGATCTTAAATATAATTTGCACATTTTCATGCTCCCGATGACACTTTTTATAGTATATTGCTCATAGCTGCTTGTCTCGAAATAAATTGCCTTCGAAGCACAGCTTACTAACCTTTTTTTTTTTTTTTTTGTCTCACGTGATGCATCAGAAAAGACAAATGCTGTTCTATGAGTGTGAAGATTTTGTGGTAAATCGAAAAGGACAAACAGTTTAAACCGGCATCATCCCTTCAGAGTTATTACAGTGGTAAACAGCTGATGATAGTACTGACATCACCAATGATTTCAGACCTCACAGAAAGAGACGTATGGGAGCACGAGGAGGCTGGATATCGAACAAGCAATCGAAGTGTGGAAACGGCCTTAAAGGATCTCTTATTGGGAATTTTAGCCAACAGGACATTTTTTAAGTTATCCGATCTTGGACTCTACTCAGGGAGAAGAAACAATAAAGGCAAAATATTCATGTAAAACTTGCATCAGCTTTTTCTCAGCCAGGAATAAACAGCAGCTGACTTTGAGACGCTTCCCTAAAAGTAGAAACTGCACGATTTGCAAAAGGCCAATAATTGAGCAAAGACGAGGTTAAAGCTGAGCTCTGGTACCTCTGCCCGGGTCTACAAACAGACCTTGTGCGTCGGCAATATTGCATCAAGAACGGACGAGAGGGAGTATCTCGCTATATCATGGTATATATACAGAGGATCTGCTCTTAATATAGAAACATCAGCGTAATCTACTTATCATAGAGGAGAATCATGCTGCTCTCAAACCATGTCTGAGTGGGAAAATCTGCATTTTATTTGAGCACTTTTTCTGTTTTGTCAATGTAAGAGTCACAAAAAATTTACTGTCAGTTATTATGCATTGTTGATAAACAATAAAAAGCATTGAAAACAATAAGTGATATTTCTAACCAGAAAATACTCTTGGTTTATAAGGTGACAAGCTTGCATGACAAAACTACTTTAGTACTTAAAACTATCTGCTATCTTCCCTTGTGGTTGCATGAGAATGAATAACCAGATCAGTTTTAAACATAGCACACATCATCTGCTCTTCATTTTTATGCAGCAGCATAAAAAAAAGAGAC
The DNA here is from genome assembly GCA_021397915.2 of Tor tambroides. Taxonomy (NCBI): domain Eukaryota; kingdom Metazoa; phylum Chordata; class Actinopteri; order Cypriniformes; family Cyprinidae; genus Tor; species Tor tambroides. The sequence goes on from JAFVLL020041106.1 coordinate 21,875, forward strand.
TGCATTGACAAAAAAGAAGCAAAAACGAGAGAAAGCGGTCACTTAAACGCACATTAAGTCTCACAATTATGACTTCCTAACTCCTAAGTAAGAACTTCCCAAGAAAACTTGGCAGTAATCACAAGTTTGGAGCCAAATGAAGTTTTCTTCCTCTAGATAATTGGTGTGCCATCAAACTGGAAGCAGCGTGTCTGCAGAATGGAGTTAGTTAGCTTCTATCTCTGGAGTCTATGGGGCGGATGGAGGCAGTTTGCTGCTAATAATGAGCAACGGGAAGCCGCTCGGTGTCAGCAGGAAACTCTTCCTCAAGCAGCCATCTTTCTTTATCAGGGCCTTCGGGCCAAAGAGCAGGTCAGTGGAGACAGAACGGACATCCTGAGTGACAGCACAGCTAGCACAACAACATCACTGTTCGATGTCGTTATTTAGGGCTGATCTGAGCTCAGACGCTTATAAAACAAATACTTTCAGCTCTAAGTAGATGAATAAAGTTCATCAGATAAATTCTATATCAATACAACAAGCTATGGTAATGAACTATATTCCTTGATGGAAGAACTTTACATGATGGTTATTGTTTTTTGAGTGTATATGTGTATTCAAATGGCTCTAATTCTTGATATCTGTGGTGCATCAGAGTTGACTGTTTTCAGAATTCGTCACAGGTTTCATATGCCAAATGCTCATGTTTCTTGGGTTGTCATATAGTTGTGTTGAATATAATGACGTGTCTTTCAGCAAACCGACGGCTGGCAGCAATAACAGTAACCACCTTCCCAACAAGTTTTCAGCCTACGGTTACAGATGCAAACTTTTTACAAGTTTGCATTATTTGGACAGAATAGGAACTTCAACATGAAACACTGTTCAAAACCTCATTCCACTTCTTCAATTTGACACTTTTTTTTTTTAGTTAAAAAAGATCTTCAAAGGAAGGAAATGCCTCCATCGCGATATGATATGGCTGTGATTGGTTCTTGCGATAAATCCCACCTCTTATGTCCATGTGTGTTGGAATAAAATGGAACAAAAAGCAGAATCCAAATAAATAAATAAATAAATAAATGTTTGATATTTGAAACTACCACAGTAATGCATGCAATAAGTATCTTCAGTTGAATTGCACAAGTATGTTTCTATCCAAAGCGTTAATTGAAGATGAGGTGTATAAGCACGGGGACTGTGTTCAAACTCTATGCTTTCCCCCAGAGATTGTTTACCATGACAAATCGTTACCCCTGCTGCTTAGTTTATTCAAATGGGATGCTAATTTGGTGCACTGTTATCAGTTAGCTAAACTAGCCGCTCTGACTTTGAAGTATGAATCTAGTATGTTGCACATAAACAGAAATAGACTCTCTCACCCTCAGCAAAACAACACTCTACTTTGAAGTCCAGTGTTTAACGAATTAGCCCTGACAATCACAGGCAACTTTTCTATTTGCCGCACAAACGCTGAACCGATAACATTCCCGCGCTTACCTGGAATTAAAATAGTCCATTCCATTCTGTATTCCTCACTCTCTCTGTGTGCTATTGCCATCAAACGTCCTTGATGTGAGCCCCACAGAGCTCTGACTCTGCTCGGCTTTGATAACGCTTCAGCACAGACCTTGTCAAAGCCGCCATTGGAGCGTGGGTGAGCCACTTCCACATTAGTGACAGTTGATGCTCTCCAACTCCTTAACCGTATAAACAGTTTTTTGTCGTTTATTTTAGAGTTTGATTTATTTGCATTTCCTGAGTGCGCATATTATTCTCTGTTTGATAAGTCAAGTTTCCTAGTGGACAGATAACTTTATTTGTCTACGTTTCAGGCAATGTTTTTGACGCTTTTTAATAGACCACTGCACTCTTCAATTTCACTACAGTCAGAAAGATTGCTCTTTCATTTATCAATATCAACAGTTAGCTTCATTAGCAATCACATATAAACCTTGAAAGGCTCATATCATGACTTTTGACTATCAAGTTGAGTCGCATTTGGCTATATATCGCTTTATAAAATATATATTGTTTAAAAGCAGCTTCACATTAATTAACAGGGAAATAGCAGTGTTATTGTATTATAAATTCCTCAATTATAAACAAACTTTAGCTGTAAAGAACATGGTACATTGGACTGTATTGTTACACTTTTCTTAGAGCAAATATTTAGGAAATAATAGTGTCATTATTTAGCTAAATTATGATTCAGTTCAGTTCAATAACAATGGCAAAGTAAAATTTATAAATTTTGAAACAAATTCAATTTCAGCTGTACAGCAGCTCTACAGAAGGCAGTAGTGTCAGTATCCAGCTCAATTTACTATAGTTCATATTTTGTTCTCATCTGATAGTGTCAGTGCTGTTAAATCTTTTAATCCCCAATTTATCAGCATGAAGTCTGGTTTACTTTGCAGCTCATTCAGGGCAAAATCCACTAACTTAAATGGGAAGAGACTGAATGACAGTCACTTTTGTTATTAGGTGTTGTTTAGGAATGGATTAATCTAAAATTGATGAAACTGAAATTATAGACTGTGGCCAAAACATTCATTCAAATTATTAAACAGAAGTGTGAGCTGCAACACTTTAGTATAGGGACCAATTCTCACTAGTTGCTTATTAGCATGCCTACTATTAACATTTTGGCTGTTTATTAGTACTTATGAAACACATATTCTGCATGACCATTTTCTACATCCCTAATCTTACCCAGTACCTAAACTTAACAACAACCATACTAACTATTAATAAGCAGCAAATTAGGAGATTATTGAGGCAAAAGTTGTAGTTAATGGTTTGTTAATAGCGAGAATTGTATCTTAAAATAAAGTGTGACCAAAAATGATTTGATCAGTTTTCATTGTGCCCCTATAGTTCTTTATGCGCTCCTAAACTTTCGAAATTAGGAGCACATGTGCTGCTTGGGAAAAAAGTAAACATCAAGCCCTGGTTCAAGCGAACTCCTGTAAGACAGCAATTGGTATGAGTGTCGTAGTTAATGGTTTGTTAATAGCAAGAATGGACCTAAAAAATAAAGTGTGACCGTGTGAGCCTACAACTAGCAGTACAGATTTTTTGTTTGTTTGTTTGTTTGTTGCTCTCTCTCTCTCTCTCTCTCTCTCTCTCTCTCTCTCCCTCTCCCTCTCCCAGCAGGGATGATCTCCAAAATTGTTAAACAATGACATTTTACTCTATTTATAACTTAATTTTAATGAAAGTATTTAATAGTCAAATTCCCATTCACACTATGTGCAGTCACAAAGAAACATCGACCAATTAGAGAAATAACTGACATCATGGAAATGCCAGCTGGGTTATGAGTTTTCACAGACTAGCGGAGCCTTCTGTTTGTGTGTTGTGTACAATTTTAAACAGACTGAAACAAATTTTGTCACAACCTAGTAAATTACATGTTATTTTAGTTAGTAATATAATGTTGAGGTTTTATAAATCACTGACATAAACATTTTGACAACCTTTGTTAGATAATGTTAGCTCATTAGTTAGATACCTTCATAATGTTTGGGTGTTGTAGTGTAGAGTTAAATAAAAATACAGTAGTAGTGTTTTCTGATAAGATGATTAAAAAAATCCAGACCAATTCAATTCTATCATTTGCAATCCTTCACTCAATAAATAAATGAGTTCTTTATTGGCATTGAGGGTTCTAAGAAGAACCTTTAACATCCATTGAACCTTTCCATTGCACAAAAGTTTTGAAAAGTGTTCTTTAGATTAAAAAAAAGAAAGAAAAAAAAAACTAAGAACATATGGTTGTTTTAAGAATTGATCACTGAAAGGCTCTTTGGGGAACCAAAAATGGATCTTTTATGACATCACTGTGAAAATGTTCCTTGGGAATCTTTTTCAAGAGAATTAATGGGAGGAGTAGTTTCTCCCCTCATGAATACATTAAGTAGCCTTTGTCTTTTCTTGTTTTCTCGAATACGTTTTAGCTAGGAATCAAATGTTTACATGCTGTGATTCATCTGGGAGCTGGTTGGTGTAGTTCATGAATCTCCTGAAATCTCTAATGGGAGAATGACTGGGAAAATACCAGAACCAGAAAGGTGCTGACATTGGACGGCTAACTCTTAAAAATAAAGCTTTTGATAGTTCCATGAAGAACCTTTAACATCCATTGAATCTTTTGAGTCCACAAAAGGTTATTTATAGTTTAAAATGGTTTGTTAGATAATTAAAATGTTCTTCACACTTAGAAAATAATAGCTATTTTAAGAACTGTGAAACACTGAAAAGTTCTTTCAGGAACCAAAAACTGTTTCATTTCCCCTTTGAGAACATTATTTTTTTAAGAGTGTCCCATTGAGCTCTATTATAAGCAGATCCTAGTTTCCTGGTGTATTACTCTGTAAGGGAACATCAGCTCTCACCTCTCTCTGGGCATCTGGTGGTTGGGGTTGTGGTGGCAGCGAACGCTCAGACCGAAGAGTTTCCGGGCCGTGCGCTGGATCTTCAGTCTTTGGGCCTCCAGTGAACTCTGCAAGAGCCGGTAGCGGTTCTGAAGGTCCCAGTCGCTGCCCCACAGCAGGTGTACGCTGCTTACTGGCAGGAAGTGTGTCGCAGGCAGACGTTTCAGAAACAACTTAAACTCATCTAAGGTGAGAGAGAGAAAGACAGGTGCTCATACGGCGAAGGGCAAAAGCATATCCACATAAACCACATATTGATACTTGGAATCCATTGTGGGTGAAACCTGTTAAGAGTGATGGAGAAAACTATTGATTTTTACGGACAAGGATTGATTTTAACCACAAACACTGTGTCAATACTATTACGTAGAGAGCCTTCAGAGTTCGACGTACAGAGTCGAAGCGATTTCCATCTCATATCTTTTATCATTCAATCTTTCAATGTCTCTTAAAGTCAACACGCAAAGCCATATGCAATCCATTTTACTTACATAATGTCTCAAATTTCCAAGTGCAGTAGGATATATTGCGTATTGCAATATATGCAATATGTATATTGCACTACGCCGCTGGTGTAGTGATATGCGCTGCTGGTGTAGTGGTATTATGCAAGATTCCCATTCTTGCGACCCGGGTTCGATTCCCGGGCAGCGCACTGCTTTGGGGAAGTCGTGGCCTAATGGTTAGAGAGTTGGACTCGTAATTGAAAGGTTGCGAGTTTGAGTCTCGGGCCGGCAGGAATTGTCAGTGGGGGGAGTGAATGTACAGCGCTCTCTCCACCCTCAATACCACAACTGAGCTGCCCTTGAGCAAGGCACCAAACCCCTAATTGCTCCCTGGGTGCTGGAGCAATGGCTGCCCACTGCTCCGGGTGTGTGTTCACGGTGTGTGTGTGTGCATTTGTTCACTACTCACTGTTGTGTGTGTGCACTTGGATGGGTTAAACGCAGAGCACCAGTTTCGAGTATGGGTCACCATACTTGACAATACGTCACAACTTTCACTTTCATATACAATGAGTTACCTAAACAGTAGCCTAAAACAATGACTAAATAACGGTTTTACTGCTAGTTAATATTAATAACATTAATCAAAAGCCTGTGCGGCCTGGATAATGATTCAAAAATGAGAGTTTCATGAAATGAAACATGGTTTTGGTAGAGTTTAGCTTCAACCCTACAGGATCAGATAGAACTGCTTTAAACAAAAGATATGTCACATTTCATATGGGAATCCTATGACAAAGTCATGTCAGACAGCAGTAAAACGAGCTCTAACTATGAACATGCCTGTAGCCCGCGGCACATATGAGAAACGTGTCTGTTTGAGTGCAGTCAAGGTTGGTTGACGGTCCATTTAAATATTTGCAGCATGGTCATATTGGGAATGTCAATATAATGGTCTAAACATGCACTTTGTGGTGTTTAACAACTCCACCTGCTTGTTTCCTTTGATGTGTTTGATATGCTATTAAAAGGACACAGTGTGGCATCTGAATCCAGAAAGTGCCGCAGGCCTTGACACAATGACACATGACTGTCTACAGAGCACCTGTGTTTACTGGTGTGTTACTTGATGAAAATTATGTGTCAAGAGCAAGAAGGAACCGAAAACACATGCACACATACACATGCACAGTAGATCTGTAATGATACAAACAGTGTCATCTTTTCCCAAGAATACCGGGAATGCATTTATCACTGCCTGTAAGCAAAAAAGTAAAGGTAAATATATATATATATATATAATTTTTTTTTCCTACCATGCACTTCTTAAAATGCCCTTTAAATGTCCTTTAAAGTGTAACAGAAAACAATATGTTCTGCTCTGTACTTCAGATGTTTAGAGACTTCACTATTGGCAAAAGGCCTGGTACATATTATACAACAAAACAATTGTTGACTGGCCAGGTTCATTAATAAGCACAGAATATTTCAAACAGTTGTGCTTCAGAAATTTGATGACATTACTTGTTTTTTGTTTTTTGTTTTGGCAAAACTCTGGGCTCTCAAACTTTGACTAAAGGTTTTTTGTTTGTTTGATTGTTTGTTTATTAATACTCAATAGATATCACTCAAATTATTACATCTCTTTTGTCATTAATGTCAACTTTTTTGTGCTTTGGCTGAATAGATAGATAGATAGATAGATAGATAGATAGATAGATAGATAGATAGATAGATAGATAGATAGATAGATAGATAGATAGATAGAGAATGATCGATAGAACTCAGGTCATATTCGTAATGCTCCAGAGCAGCTCTTTCTAGTCATGTGAATGAAGCTGTTTTCAGTATGGATATATAGTAAAATGTAATTTAAGAGTCAAAGCTGAATTTTCAGTATCATTTCTCCAGTCTTCAGTGTCACATGATCCTTCAGAAAGCATTCTAATATGACTTTATGCTCAATTATTACTGGTGCTCATTACTAATAAAGGTTCGTATTATCAATATTGAAAACAGTTTTTGCTACTTAATATTTTTGTGGAAAGTGTATTGCAATTTCATTTAAGGATTCTTTGATGAATAGTCAGTTCAAAAGAACAACATTTAAAATACTTTCATTTAAAATACTGCCTTTACTGTCATTTTTGATCAATCAAGCACATTTATAGTAAGTATACATGAATAAACAGTACACTAATAAAGTACTTACAAAACATTAACAAACTATTAATTTAGAGTTAATTTGTAGTTTATAAACCGTAGTCAATACATTAATAGACTCTATAAAAACTATATTTACACAATTGTTGTTGTTTAATTAGCTCATAGTAAAGGAATTGTTCATTGGTAATAAGAAAGAAAGAAGAAAGTCATGAAGTATTGTGAACCATACTCAAAATTGGTGCTCTGCATTTAACCCATCCAAGTACACACACACGGCATCGAAGCTGGTGAGAATGCTGTTCATTCACAATCCCCACCTTCAATTCCTGCCGGTGCGAGAATCGAACCGGCGACCTTCAGGTTACAAGCCTGACTCTCTAACCATTAGGCCACAACTTCCCCTAATAAGGAATGAATAGTTCTCACTTTAGATTATGTCACAGAAAATGGGAAAATGCCATTAATTAAGTGCTTTAAACCAACCTTTATAGAACATTAATTGCATTCATATTCAGTGTTCCTTAAGATTTTTACAAATACAATAAGGACACACACACACACACACACACACACACACACATATTGGCATTTGTGGTTTACAGGGACCCTCCATAGGTGTAATGGTTTTTTATACAAATTTTATATTCCATTCCATAAACCTAACCCTCACAGAAAACTTTTTTATTTATTTATTAGTTATGAATTAATTTATTTATTAATGAATAACATTTTCCCATTTTCTGTGACCTAAAGTTAATAAAAAGGTCAATAAGTTGAACAGTAATCATTTATATTACAGTGATAATGAATGGAGAACTCACTATTTCTATAGAGTCCATTAATGTATTAACTACAGTTAAATATAAACTAAAAGTCCGGGGAAAAAAATATATTTGTATGTACTCTATTTGTGTTATGAAGTGTCACCCAATCATTTATAAATCTTCCATGACTACTAGTATTTCAGAATAATGTTCAGTTTTCACAGGTGATGACAGGAGCCTCTGGGTCTTCGGCTGTGCAACTACTCTCAACAATTGGAACACTAAATGTTTGCACTAAAAATCCCAAAGGCTTCCTAATTTTCTACCCTAAAATGACTGGAATTATCCAGACGGCTGACAGTTTATATCTGACGAAACGGTGACAATCGTATTCAGTCACACCTCTAAATGATGGGTTAGGTGATGATTTAGGAACTTATCGGCATTAAATTCAAAGAGTTTATTAACACATTCAAACAATTATTACTCCACTAATTGATCAGCTTAACATTTCAGAAGATTAATCTGTTCATGCTGGAGTGTTTTCTCCTCAGGCCAGTCAAGAGGAATACTGAGGTGACCTTGAGGTTCACAGACTCAATTTGAGTGTCCTCTGCTCTATATAAATATATCGCAGTGTCTGGTTTTATTTGGACCTTTTATTACCTGTTAATAATATATAAGCTAGAGTGCTCATAAGGTAGATATTGAGCAATCACCTTGGGGAGTAACCTATTTCTGCTCTATGTTTTTTGTTCAGAAATATTTGATCAGTGAGGTGAAAAATGTCTGTCGGCGTGTGAGCTGCATTAAATGCGATCTACACAGGACAGCCCTTTAAGGTCGACGACATTCAGAGAACCTTTCCACAACCATTCTCCAATGTTATATAATAGTGTTCATCAGATCAATGTTATTAACTGAACTTTCATGACTGAAGATGTTAAACCAGGGTTAAGCGTAGTATGAAAGCTATACAGACCCGTCTTTTCCCTTTACTCACAGTCTTCTGGCTCAGGGAACCAGAAAATACATGCACTCAGGGTTAACTAAAACTAAAACCATGTGAAAAAAATAAAAAATAAATACAAATAAAATAAAATATATATTAATGAAATAATATTTCAGTTTTTCCTACTTCAAAAATACATGTTTACTTCAATGTGCTAGTTGCCATTTTTTTGTAATAAACTGTGAAATTTATTTTAATAAGTTTTTTTTTTTTCACAAAAAGTTTCTTCATCTTTTTTTTCTTTGTTTTAATAACTACTGTATGTCTCAGACTACCTGAAGGTCACTATCTAGATGATCTTCCACATCAAGGACCAATGATTTTACAGCCATCCTTTTTGGTTTTAACTGTATGCAGTTACACAGTTATTAATGCATGAACAGACCTTTTGAGTTGCTCATATCCAGCATACTGTTCATTACTCCATTTAGTGGACTAATGATGCCTGAGATTGTGTTCCTTCAGGATTACAATTTACTCCTTGCAGATCAGGCAGGTGCTGTAGAAGTGCCATTAACAGACCAGAAACATTACAATCTGCCTTTAATGTAATGGTCAGACCTTATTTAAAGTTATAAGGACTAAAAATTTGTAGCAATCAATGCACATACTGTATAATATTTGTAAATAAAACGGTTTGTCACATGGGCAAAACAAATTGGCTGGATTAGTAAAGGGACAGTTGGAATTTACACAAATTAAATTGTTTTTTTCTATTGCATATTATGCACTTTGTATAACAGAAATTGTTTCAAAGCAGCTTTAAAGAAAATAATGATGCTAATGTTTCTAATATCTTAATATTTAGCAGATTAGAGCTGGACAATAATATAGCTACATTTTATAAACAATCAAGCAGCTGAGATTTGCTATACAGTATATATTACTTTATGTGAGTGTACTGTATGTATGCATATGTTTGTATGTGAGTATGTATGTACATATGTATGTATACATACTTATATATCCAACATGTGTCACTGATGATTTGGTTACACATGTAAAAAAAAAATAAATAAAAATAACTAAATGGGAACCATACACTGATGCTAGAAGAACATTTATGTGTGCTGGGTGTTTAGTTTGCATTTTGTTCATTCTCTTAAACTGACACAAAAAAATCTAAATGGGATACACATATTGTCATCTTTGCAATGCAGTGCAGTTCTGATATCAGAGATATAGTTGGTAGGAATAGAAGGTTCATTCATAAACCTGCACAGCCTTTTCTGCGAATCCATCTTTTGGGAGCGGGAATGGAGCAGAGCTTTCGCCCGTGGCGTGCGATTTGAGTTCAGGCAGTGGGATGAAATTGACTGTTACAATAAACCGCAAGAAGTGCCTCTTCTCCCAGAGAAAGCATTGTGGGGTGCTGAATTATTCATGCTTGCTTTATTACAGATTGGCTCAAAGACAGAAGTTAGCATGCAAGTCCTATGCAGAGTTTTCAGTACAAGGCGGCTCACAGAAATCGACAACAGAAACAGCATATAACCAGCTGATTAATTACATTTAAAGCTTATGACCGACAAGGACAGCCTAGATTCAGTAAGTTTTCTTGCTTAAATATGCAGTTATTTGTTACCCATTTGCATCACCTTGATTTTTGATTGTTATGTTCACTTGATTGTTGTTCAAATGTTTGGAGTCAGTAAGACTTATTCATCAAGGATGCTTTAAATTGATCAAAAGTGACAGTAAAGACATTTACAATGTTACAAAATATTTCTATTTCAAATAAATGTTCTTTTGAACTTTCTATTCATCAGAGAACCCTGAAAAATAAAGTTTCCACAAAAATATTCAGCAGCACAACTGTTATCAACATTTATAATAATCAGAAAGAAAAAAAAAAAGTCTTGAGCAGAAAATCAGCATATTAGAATGATTCCTGACGGATAATGTGACACTGAAGCCTGGAGTAATGATGCTGAAAATTCAGGTTTGATCACAACAATAAATTAAATTTTAACATATATTCACATAAACAGTTATTCTAAATTATAATAATATTTTACAACATTACTGTTTTATAATGCATTTTTGATCAAATAAATGCAGCTGTGGAATTACAGTTTCAGTGGACCCCCCTGTTAAACATTGTATAAAGTTTTTCATTGTAAGTCTGTGCTATAGTAACATGCATATAATACTATATACATATAATAATATATTAATCTATTTAAACTGTTTATGATGCATACATGCAAAGCCATTAAAATAATCAATGTTTACTTATGAAACCATATACTTTTATATAACTAACACATTTAAATTTTTTTGCAATAAAATTTTTATATTTTAATCTTTTTAGGTAACCGGATAATTGATGCATTATTTGGCAACATGGAGTCAACTTGGAGACCTATTGACTGAATGCAAATAATGAAATGATGTTCTCTCAGCAAAGATGAGTGAAAAGGCAAGTATAATGTCTATAAAGAAGGTTGCCGTTTAATGAGCGGTGAATATCCGCCTAGAGATGAGCCGAGGGCAGCTCCTCTATTGAATGAGCAAACAAACGTCTTCTGTTTAATTCAAGCAAAATCAATGAAGATGACTTCAAACGTCACTTAGCCCAATTAGTGCAGCTGTGGAAGTGTGCGGTGGTGAGAGCGTTGTTGAAATCGATCTGCGAATGGGATTACAACACCTGACTCGATGCTCGCTGTTGCCACGTCTACTTATTAGTCATGATGTGTGGCGCGGTGAAACTGTCAAATTTGACAATGGATCGTAAAATTGGCTCCAGACCAGACTTGCTGACAGACCTGACAAGCGAACTTGCTGGGTAATGCTGTCAGATCATTGTGTTTCCGTTCTGCGAGCAGACTCAATTTACCACTAGGGTTTTGAAAGGACGTTTCCATGAAAAAAATATATATATATATAGATAGCAATGAATTTAGTTCTTGTTGGTGTTACCTAGTGCGGCCATCTGTCCAGTTTCAGGTTAGACAGTCCGGTTGTAAAATATCACGTCTGTATATCAGTGCAGGCTTGAGTCGGACACTCATTTGTTCTCCATTAAACATCACTATTTTATACTTCATGGAATTGTATATATGAAAGATGTTAATGTTAAGTTTAACTTAATATTAAGTGACGTACATTTTAGACACAATATTGACAGTATGGACAAATTAGTGGTGATTCGTTGCTGTATGATTCTGCGTTTATGAACAAACCAGTTGAGTGAATGATTCAATAAGCCATTCACAAAGACCGTTGCTATATTTGAAACTGCATACTAATATACTACCCTTACTATTTTTAGCAAATAAATAGCTTGCATTGTACTATAGTACAAGGGACTTGCTTCATTCCTGAATGAGTCAGGCGTTTTGAATGAATCAGATGACAGTGACGTCATACTGGTGGTTTTTATTTTCATATTTAAAAAATAATTTCATAGCTCTACATATAACACATTAATCTCCTAAAACTATGCAATTGTAACTGCAGTGTAAATGCATTCATGGCATCTCTGAGCTGCATTAAACACTCTGTGTATGTAAATGCATCTAGCTTGCTTCAGATGCAACTTGTGTGCCACTTCTTAAGTGCAAAGATGTATTTTGTTTATATTGATTTATTTTGCTTGATAACAACCCTATAGTGTTTTCTTATTCTAATTACATTTATTGAACGAATAAATAAATTTACATGAAAGATGACACATACATTTAATAAAGGGTGAGAGAGTATCGTCCCTTAATGACAATGTTTAATTTTAGTCACCGGTTTAGGATTATTTTTCAGTTTTTATCATGGAATTTTGAACCCTGCAAAGTGTACTGCTTTTTGGTGTTATAGAAATGGCTGCTCTAGTGTTACCTGAGTTCTCAAAGTCGTTGTAAGATGCTTCCCAAGTCTCTGCCATGCCGATGAGCGTGTTCTCCATGATCTGGAGGTCAGTGGTGGGACAGTTGCATTGTGGGAACTCGTCGGCACACTGACAGATGCATTGACTGTTCTGGCAGACGTATTCTCCCTCCCCATTACACATGATGTAGCTGAGAGCCGACTGGACGAACTTCTCCTGCAGGTACTCGGGGAAAATGACCTGCAAACCTGAAAACGGGAAAGAGAATCAATGTTAAAATCATTACAGAGATCCAAAGACATTACTGATTTCACATCAGCGAGCAACAGGTAGAAAGTGCTGCCGATAGCCGACGATAGAACTTTCTTGATTTCACATTAAGTGGCGCATCGGCCCGTTCTGGGTAAGAGCACTTGATATGGACCCATGTACAGTATGGACCTACGTAGATCGTTTACAGTTCAGGTGCAGTAAATGAGCTCAGAATATTCTACCGACATTGACAGTGAATCATGCTGTCGGAGCGCAGCGAGTTTGTTGTGAAAGTTTTGCCAGAGGTCCACTTGACTTTGAACTGTCCCCTCAGAGTGGGAGGACTTTACATAATGGAATAAAACGGAGGAGTGATTGATGTATTCTGTCGTGATCGGCTTCGGCTTATTTACCAGGGCTGTCATAATATCCTCCGCTCTGTGTGTGTGTGTGTGTGTGTGTGTGTGTGTGTTTGTGTGGGGGTCTGAATGCACGTTTGTGTTAAATGCAATAGCAACACTACACCACAAACTTATGCAAATAATTCCTCAGATCATCAGCCTGTAAGTGACCAACTAGAACACCTAGGGCCCTAAAAAATCTGTTATAATTTTTCCCCAAATTCTGTTTTTTTTTCTGCTTAAAGTTTTAATAATCAAAATTATGTCTAATTAATCAATTAAAATTAAAACACTATAGATTTATTACCAATCAAATTAAATCAGTATCAACAAGTGATACACAAGCTGCATCTGAAGTAGTGTAAATTCAATATAACATTTGTAGTTGTGCCGATTCTTGCTTATATGATTTTGCTAAACTATCATATGACAAAAAATATAAAGGTGTCTCTTTACACAGCCAAGTTCAGGCTGCTCTGTGCCTGCTCAAAATTCAATGTAAAGATGCAATGCCGCATCAAAGCCAGACTAAATTATTCCTGCTCTGACCCACCTCAGTCCCTAGTATCAAGGTGTACAGTTGTAATTGCTGTGTAAATGCATTTAAGCCACCTCTGAGCTGCATTAAACAGTTTGTGTAAAGATACCTAAATGCCAGTTCAGGAGCACTTTTGTGCCACCTTTGCAGTGTAAATTTGGCATAAGGCAAAAACTTATTCAGTGTTTTCTGTAAACCTCAGTATGGGAAATGCATTAGACATTCCTGAAGGACAAAACATGATTTTTCCATATTTATCCATATTCCATATCATTTTTTATGATTTATGCAACATAACTACAGCACATCAGGAGACGCAATATATCCCACACGATTCAAAAATAAATCAAAAAGCCCTATAGAAAGAGCTATTGAGTTACATGGAGGCTTTCGTGCCAGAGACTGTATCATTCTCTTAAATAAATAATAAATCATACCTCAAGCATCAACATAAAACATGGTAATGGAAGCTAGCCCTGACATAATACAGCATATCCATTTCTAATGGAAGGAAATGTGCAGCGTGCATACGGATAATTGCTTCATAGTAATTACACATTCTCTCTGTGAAGAATTATAGGATTGTGCTAGAGGTTATGTTGCCTTTATTTACCTTTACACACACACACAAAAAATGTTATACACTATATTTAAAAAATAAATAAATAAATGAAAGCATTAATGTGCATACACATTTTTTTTGTTACACAAACAACAGGTCTCACATTGACTAATCCTGAATATATAGTACATGTGTACATTTAAAAGGCCATTTCGAAATGGCACATCAATTCATCTGCTACAGTGGGTGGCAACCTTCACAATACACTTACTGCTGTTTATTAATGCTCATACTGAGAGATTTAAATAAACCTCTAGCCCTACTGTATGTATTAAACATCACAGTGCTCTGTTTATGCTACAGACAATTTGACGTGTCAAATTATCTTATTCAAGAGAGGTGAGCTGTAAACTTTGATCACCCTTGTGAAAAAGAAGTGCACTTGATTATATTGAATGTGCACTTTTAGTGTTTTTAATTGACTTTTAAATGTTTCATGTATATTTTTGAAAAACTGTACTTGAATATAATATTTATGAATTAAAATTCCAATTAAGTGTGCTTAAAGAGAGACCCTTTCATGACCATAACTTACTTTTTTAAGTGCAATTTGCAATAATCTGAGATTAAAATTTTTACTTTAAAGTATACTTTTAAATACATATTCATATTTTTGTTGTGCTTTACACTTTTATTTTGAAGTGTTGACTAACATACTAAAGCACATGTACATGCTCAAATACTTGATTGTAATTTTAACCTGTGTTATCGATGTTACATTTAGAGCTAAAGGTAACTTCATCATTACAAATGTGTAATTACAAATACATTTAAATGCATGACATAAAAGTTTCAATAGAAATGGCATTAAAGTATATTTTAGTTTATCATAAATGCTTGTCATTACATTCAGCAGTAATTTAACCATATTTCAAAGACAATAGAAGCAATCATGAAATTACATATAAAGATGTACTTGAGTCCTGCTTCAAAAAAGCACTCTAAAGTTAACACTAATTGCATTTAAAATAAAATTAAACTGAAGTCAATTTTCATTTAATTGCAATTAGCATGCAATTAAGTGTCCGAAAATTATGCATTCAGTTCATAGTTAAGTGCATTCCTTTATTATACTGGTAAAAAGTTATCTTTTTAAAAGTGTACTTCTTTTTCATAAAGGCAGTACTTATGTTATTTTAGATTGGTCATGGTAAAAGATAACCCCTCAGACATCATAACGACTTTTGACTGTAAGCGACTATCAAGCAATGGCCAATAACATGCTGGAAATCACCAATGCAATTCTAACCCTATAGCAGCATCCGGGCATCATGGCAGTTTTGTATAGACCACTGCAGAAAATGCATTTGTCATTTACCCGGAAGTGAGCGGGGCTGGATTGGCTTCTCAGATTCCCAGCATCTCTGAGTCACAGCATTGCCGAACAGTCAATGTGACAGACATGAGCTGCCATCAGAGTGCAGGACTGATCATCACAGTGGCTCGACTGTCTCTCTCTCCATCAGACTGACTGTGGAGCCCTGAGCCAATATTCATTTAGCTTGATGTATTCCTGCTCCTGCAACTTTAATGTGATTTGTGGGAGAATCCAGATGGTGGGTTCATGGATGGGTGCAGCTCGACGACACTGGTGGTGCCAACAGCCCTGGGTTCACAATAACAGCCCCGACGCAACACACACACAATCCCCATCTCCATTACTGAAACGCTGCAGCGTCGAGAGAGGGATTCCAGTGCCTTTCTCTCTCGTCCTATTGTCATTTTATCAAACAGTTCTGTCTGAAGTTTGTTTCATTCATGCTTAAATTTACAGTTTCTTTCACTGAGCCTATCTGAACATTTCTGTATAGGTGAGTAGGTGAACGAAGTCCATATATATATATATATATATATATACATATATATATATATATGTGTGTGTGTGTGTGTGTGTACAGTCAAACTAAAATTTATTCAGACACCTTCAACATATCTCACATTATCATAGTTTATTCACTATAGTTTAGAAAATGGTAATAAAATATGACAGTAACTCAAGAGTTAAACTGTGTCAGAACAAATTCATCTTGATAATGTCAGAAAACTTTGATAGAAAGGTGTGTGACAAAACATGGTCAGTTGAAAGTGTCAAATTAAAATTTTGGTACCCAGTTTTTATCAATTTTACTGGTAGTCCACTGTAGCGTTTGGACGAATCAGACACACATTTAGTCATTATATTTAATGAATAATTCAGGAAACCCTGTCATTCCACAAACAAATTGTGAGGGTCTTTGAACCCTTCTCCTGGAAGAGCACCCTAAAAGGCTCAGTTACCAGGGAAACCATCTGATAAGACTG